>VYXD01005104.1:175464-201684 GCA_013397195.1 Hylia prasina
CCACTCCCGCACACGCCCGCGGGTGCCCGTGGCCTCTGCAGGGGAAGGTAAGGGGCCCGCCGGGGGCCGCCGGGCAGGCGGCGGCGAGGTGCGGATGCGTGCGGGGGGATCGTGTCATAACAAGTTGTTGAACGTGACATTGCTCTTGAACTGCGGCGGCGGCGGACGCCGGGCCGCCGCCGAGTAACTTTCTCCTCCAATTCGGCGCTGAGGAGGGAGCCGGCGGCGCCCGGGCAGGGCGGCGGGGCTGGAGCCGGCGGGGCTTGGAGCGCGGAACGCGCTCGGGAGAGGCTGATGCCGGTCGCGATGCTTGCGGCTTCCTGGGGAGACGGCGCGCAGCGCGGCGGGGGACGAGCGAGGGCTCCGCGTCTGGCGGCTGCTGCGGGAGCCGCTGCCGCCCCGGCGAGGATTTTTCTAGCAAGGCGCCAGGGCGGGCAGAGAGCGAGGAGCGGGTGCCGGTCCGAGCATCTCCTCCCGCGGGTAGTTATCCCCGCTGATGCTCCGTGGCGGTTTGGCTCGCTTCCGGCGTGATTAGCTCGGCTTATTATGTAAGATGTCACCGGAGGAGGAGAGGCGCAAGCCGTCGGTGTGGCGGACGGGGGAACGTACCGGTCCGCCGCGCATTGCCCGCTCCAGGTACCGGAGCAGAGGGAGCAGCCCCAGCCCGGAGGGGACGGAGCTCCCCTCCCCTCCCCTCGCAGTCCGCCGCTGGAATACGGCTGCTCGTTTTACACGTGGGTTGGGTGTGTTCCCCAAACCTTGCCTTTGAGCAGAAACGTAACCTGTCCTGGTTCGTCTCCCATGTTTGATTGCTTCTATTCTCTCTCAAAGAAAAAAAATAATAAACATTTGAGCATAAAAAAGTTTAAGAACTTGATTTTTGCTTCCTTTATGTGCATATTTAGTATGTTAATATGATCTGGAGACTATTGAATGAATCATCAGTTCCCTGAAATAAAAGCAAGTGAATCATCTCACATACACACGCACACAACGGAGAGGGAGCATAGTTGGTACCGTAGCTAGTGAAAGGTTTGTGTCAGTTTCTGACACGCAATGGGATGTCAGAAGTACAGACAATGCTCAGAAACCTAGCAGGTTTCCTGCGGCTGGTTTGTGAACTGTGAAAGTTTTGCACCATTCAGTTGCAGTCTTTCTGGCTCAGTGGTTAAATGGTAACCTCTTTCAGTTATCAGCTTGTTACCCATTATTTTAGCCAAATAGTTAAAAGGGGAATGTAAAAGGTAAGAATCAAGTAATTGTGTTATTCAAAATGTATTCATTTAAAATAAAAATTACACAATAATACCTAAAAAGTAGCATCACACTATGTCCATATCCTAAAGCCAGAGACAGATCCCAGATGCTTTTAATCTGGGTTTTGTTTTGCTTAGTTTTGATAAGCAAAAATAGTCTCTGTTGAAGTAAAAAATACATAAATATGTATTTTTAAAAGCTAAGCCAGTTGATTTAATAAACACATTGGAGTTGTACCTAGATCGACTTCTGTTCCTGGTCCTCTTGCCTGTTGGTGTTTTAAATGAGATGGAGTCTGGATCCTATATATAGTTGTCCTTTCAACTCCAACTTGCTTCCAAAGTGGATTTTTTTATCCTCCACAGTTTTGGGACATATTTTTCTCTTCCTGTACAGAGGCAGAAGTGTGAATTTTACAAGATTAATTTTTCTTTTTTTTCCTTGGCATACCTGCCACCATGAAGAAACAAAGTGACTGTTTCTAATGGGGAGGTAGTCCTTCACACATACAACCACCTGGTTTTACAGTGTAACGTGAAGGTCTTTGTATGTCTTGCTAGTAAACTATTCCATTTCCTGTGGCACCAGGTATCCCTTATTGCCCTGCCTGTGTTTTATACTTCTCATCATTCTCCACATGGGAACGGAAAGGATTGCTTTGGGTGTTTGTCGCTGTTGGGGCAAAACAACATGTTATCATTTTTGTATGTCTAGGACTATGCGCTGGCACCTCATAGTATTAATTAGAGGATTGGAGTAACTAAATGTGGGAAAATTGTATTACTTCATTGTTCATTCCATGGTTTTTAACATCTCCATATCAGAAATTTTTAACCAAGTTTAGACTGCATTTGACAGTGAAAGCACTGTAATAGAGAATCTTTCAGGTATGCTGGCTGGTCAAGTTAACAAACAGGAAAATACTGTTTTGTTTGTGCATTTCATTCAACAAGCAAGTAGCATTCATCCTTATTTATTGAATTTCCTTAAAAAGAAGATAAAAATATACAGTGTAAGTGGTATTATGTGCCTAGACCTCAGCTGAAGGCAGTAGAGGAAATAATACTGAAAGTGGACTTACCACTCTGCTCTAGCTGGTTTTCCCTGCTCTGTGATTTAAAGTGGAAATGAAGAATTCTAGGTTTCACTTCTAAGCCTGCAGAATATGGAAAATAAAGTGAGATAAAGTGTATTGGTTTAAAGTTGCTCCTGTGCAGCTCCATTTTTAGAACTGATAAGCAAATTACTGTGGGATGCGCAGAAAAACTTAAAGAAAAGTGGAGGGCAGTGCAGATAAAAGTGAAGTGTCTGAACTTCGTATCTTGATTTTTGCCATGTTGGGGATACATAGGAATTGTTCTTAGCATGACTTACTGATGAATATATATAGATAGATCAGAATTTACACTGCCTGTATAAAAAAAAAGATATTGTTACAACCTTTCTGTACTTTGAAAGACTGGTGCCAACAGCATCTTCGTATGTTCTTCCAGCTATCTCAATTAGAACATCCCAGCAAGGAAGAAAAAAACCAACCCAAAAGATTAGTTCATTTTTGCAGTTTTGACTTTTAGACAAGTGCAATAGTCCCAAGCAAAGTTCTGAGCTTTTCCTGTAGAAAGACATATTGGTGGTGTTGAAAAGGGGAATCCTTTCTTCAACTATTGAAAACTTTGCACCAAGTACACCTTAGCTTGGGGGTTGTTTGTTGGCCAGATCCTCAGTTAAGAAACATTTGTTGCAGTTGTCTGGGAAAAAGTTTTATTTCTATTATTAGACTCAACATTTGAAAGACTAAGAAACAAAGTTGATTCTGGATCAGTGTTGTAGCTATCTGTTTTGAGTGATGGTGGGTAGTGCCTTAGACATTTCTTACCATAAAGCTTATTTTCCTGATTATTGTGGTTTTATCTTTAAATTTTTCCATGAAAAGTAGCAGCTTGACAGGCTTTGAGACTGAAGCCTGTAATGAGCAGAGCAGGTGTAGCACTAGCAGCCAGTTCCATCGGGCTGTGCCAGGAGTGTCTGTCTCAATGTGTGTCCGTGGGAAATAGAAGTGTTGCTGTCCTTGATTGTTGCTTATAAAACAAAAACTGGTCACTTTCAAGGGTGGGCCACTTCTGGAATGAAAGATACATAGTGTTACTTGAGCACTATGGTCTCAATAGCTGTCACTCTTACATGTGAAACAAATAATTTTGACTGGTTACCTAAAGCTGAAACCATTTATTCAATTATTAATAGTGAAATTCATGCGTGTGTCAGTAGCTTTCCTAACAGCTGACCAAACTGTTCATTTACTGCTGTGCATTGGTCATTTCTTTCCTGTAATGGAATAATTTTGTTTGCCATAAATTCATGTATGTTTTGAGATTTGAAAGAAATTAAGAAAGTAGCCTGTAATTTGCCATAATACTCCTATTTTCATAAAAGATCCGACAAGGAAAAGACAAGAAAACTTACTTTCTCGAAGAGGTTAAAGATAAGAATAACAGTTATTGGGAGGATTTTCACTTCCTTGAGATGCTGTCATGTCAGTGACTGGTGCATCACAGAGATCTTTACGTTGCTGCAGTCTCTAATGGTTCAAGAACTGCCTTCCCACACTGAGTCTTCACTGGCAGTTGAGTTGGTGCTCATTGTTTTAAAGAGGGCACACGTGGAGATGGAGCAATGAGTGCTCAAGAACAGGCACCCACACTGCAAAGAGGGGATGCTCAGCTTCAGTGCAGGTTCTTCCACAAGGAGGAAAACCACTTTGTGTTCCACGGTAATTCCTATCATAAAGAACCCTTCCCACACACAGCATACAGGGGGTATGTAGCAAGGAATAGCAGTGAGACCTAAATGGTGAACAGTGATATTTTCCTGATTCATGGCTATGATTCTCATTACTTGCATGATGTTGATGGTGGCATTACAGAATTATTTTCTGTCAGCTGCATCTGTAAGTACAATCTGATACCAGCAGGGAGAGTCCTAGTTCGTAATTGCTGTAAAATCGCTCAAATCCAGTTTGTTATTCCCATCTTTCAAACTCCACCCTACATGATTGTTTTGCTCACCTGTTGTTGCAGCTTTGTTTTTGAAATACAAGCTCTTGGGGAAACCCTTGTAATTCAGTCTGACTTTTTGCATTGTGTTACATCTGCTAAAGGCTTTGTTTATAAACAAAGCACCTTAAAGTAAGGGAATCCAAAATTTAATTGATTGATTTCAGTGTTGGTTACTATTAATCAGATCAGACAGAAAGAGAAATTCTTTCTGCCACAAAAAAAAAAAAAGTAGTTGATCTTGAGATAAAAGTCTTGAGTGATTCTTAGAGAAGTGTCACTACTGATTAAAGCAAGTGTAATTATATTTATTTCCTTCCTTAAGAAGAATGGAACATGTGAGAAAGGAAACTTGATTAATTTCATAATGAAAACACAGTTCTTCTGTCAGATGAAAGATCATCTCTTAAATAGCCAATATGTGTATTGAATGAAGTTAAAGATGTTTCTTTCTTTCATGGTTTTATAAAATTGTTGTTTACTTTTTTGAAGAATCATCAGTACTAGCTGCAGAGACAAAAGATCCTTTATAAGATATAAATGATATTTTGAGTAAGTATTCTTAGTTAATTCTGGCTGTAGAATTTCCCTGCTTACAAAGTGATTTTGAAGAGCTGCTTAATCAAACCAATATTTTTCAGCTTTCCATCTCAACTCTTTTGATATATCATAGATAAAGTAAATTTTTATGCTTTCATCCCAAATACATATTTACCAAAAGTACAAGAGGGGGTTTTTTTTGTGTGGATAGTGATCAGGGAATGCAAATAGATTTACTTGAAATAATGTCCCTCAGTGACAGTTGGTGCCTCTCACAGGCTAGCATTTAAAATCTACTATTGATGTGTAACTCTTGTGTATTCATTGCTGAAAATTTAAAATGTAAATTTACATGGGATTAGCCTCCAATTCAAAATTACCATTAATGGCAGAGAAGCTCTTTTAGTTTATTTATTGTGAAGCTGGATGAAACCAGTGAGACTTGTAACAGAGGAGCTTTACTTTAGCATCTGGCTTCTCCAGGTGTAATAGCTCTCAGTGCATCCTCTAGGACAATAGGGAAAACCACACAAACCTGGGCATACAAGCCCTTCTTGAGGTTTTGAACTTTTTGGTACAACAATGAACTAGGGCTGCAGTTCCAGAAGACATCCACAGCCACTGCTTGGAGCAAAGGAAGTGCTGCTGCTATGGCTTATGACCTCTGACCCCTGGCAGTCATTAAACCCCTAAATAAATTAGGTTTAACTAAACCACCAAGAAACTAGAAAAAGGTTTTCTGCTGCTCTAGAGGATTTAATGGACTTAGAGATGGATTGTCAGGCTCCAGAGTGGTGCCTCCTTTTTGGTACAACTGGTCCTTTAGATCAGCTCTGCTGTTTGTCTAACCATAGGTTTAGGCCAAATTTGGAAGAGTTGCCCTAAGTTCATTTTAGTTATGGCAATTAAATAGCTAATTTGATGAAAAGTGTGGCTATCACCTATAAAACAAAGGGGATGTCAGTATGGGTAAAAATTCTGGGGTAGTGCTCTGTCCTGGGCAGAAGGAAAACAGATCATTCCCACCAGAACACTGAAGGCTTTAGCTGGAGTATCACCACACACCAGACACAATACCTCCAGTTAAGTCTATTATTTTTGATATCCAGAGATCTGTGAACCCTCATTTCCACACTTGACTTTGTGAACAGGACTAAGAAGTGGGGGATTAATTCTGGCACTGGAAGTCTTGCTAATATGTGTGTAGCATTGACAGAATAGCCTAAATGGAACAGCATACATGAAGAAAACAGTTCAGAAAATATTTACTGAAGGTAATCTCTTGTCTTCCTTTCTTGGATGCTTGCTAGGCTGCTGCACCAGCAGTGTGTTTGGGTCCCATGGACAAGAGTTACTGGAGCAAGTTTGGTGTTCTGTGGTTCTGGGCTATGAGATACAAACTCTACATCTGAATTCTTTCTTGGAAGAAGAGAACCCTCCCTTGTACTACAAATGTATTTTTTCCTGTTCTTGTGAAAATAGAAGCCTTTGGAAAAAATAATTAAGTTTATATATGTTCTTAGGTGAGGTTGGTGAGAGTTTGCCTGTGACATTTTCCAAATACAGTATCTGCAGCCAAGTCATTGAGTAGAACTTTCCTTTTCATTGTTCCTCCTTGAACAGCAGAGAGAACAAGCAAAGAACCTCTCTTCACTTCAGTGCTTTCTGGCTTGGTATTGATTCTGTTTATTCACAAAGGTGAAGTCTGTCTGACAGGTGCAGAAGTCAAACTGCTGACAGCTTAGACTGCATGGAGCCGTAGTAACTCAGCAGTAGAATCCCTGTATTTTGGGAATGGTTAAGTATAAAATTTAAACTGCTCTAATATAGCTAAGGTGCCAAAATGTTAGGACATTTCTTATTTTGGGTTGTTGGTGTGACTGTAATTTATCCATTGTAGTGCTCCTCACTTCTGTTCTTAAAAGTCTTTCTCCCCAGCGCCCCCTTATCACCGGCAGGCGAGTGTAGAATGGGCAAAGAGTAGAGAATGCTGCAGGTAGACAAAGGGTAGTCAGCTCAGAGAAGTTGAATATTGCGTTGGAGGACTAGTATTTGCCTGTCTTGGATACTAAATTACTGTTTTTTGCTGGGTAGGTAATATAGGTCAGGAGTTCACAGATGGCCTTTCATTTTTAACAGTTGTGAGACACATGTAGCCAAATTTGTCCTTGTGTTGACATCACCAGTACAATCAAACCCATGTGAAACAGAGCTGTTTTCTGAGTCCAGAGTGTCCTGAAAAGTTGAACCTTTGAACATCAGGTGTTTGGAAATAAAGAGTACTCGAAACAGTTTTGACCTAGGCTTCTATGTCTCCCTTTTCTGTACCTATAAATGATGGCTTACAGTCTTGTCTTGTTGAACAGGTTGTGGAGAAGATTCTTTTATTACTGTTTGGGGAGCACTGAAATACTAGAGGAATAAGTGGATATAACTGTGTGTGATAATCAAACACCTGGCAGTAAAATACTAAAAAATAAAAAAACATAACTGTCTTTTCTACTAATTTGGTAGTAAAAATAATATTAAAACCAGTGCTGCAGTTCACATATGTGCAAAGGCACAGATTTTTTCTCTGCAATTCTTTTGAAGTCTGTAATTTTTACTGAAGTTATAATGATCTCAGCAGGTCCCATTTAGGTGTGGAATTCTGTTGAGTTTGGCTTCATGGAGATTTATAAGAGATTAGTTTTGTCTAAAAGTTAAGTATTTAAACAAAGGAATATAATGGACAAATTGAGTTCAGGGAGAGACATTAGTCATACAGGTATATTTTTCCACAATGTACTTGGGTGTGCTGCTTGGAAGTACAAAGTGCTGTTTTATTTCATAAAGGAATTATGCATTGAGGTGCATCTGTGTAATTTTTAAGCAGATGTAAGCTCCTGCTGCCTGAGCTTGAAGAAACTAAGAAGATATCTGCTAATATGTAGTGCAGTATAACGACAGAGTGTATTAGCTGTGGCTCAGTGCCATGGTAACACCGTTAGGTGTTACCCTGATCAGCACCCTGACTAGAATATGGTTTCTAGTCAGCTTCCAGCACAGACACATCTTGCTGGTAGTAGAACAGTCTTGCAACTTTTCTTGTCATTAAAACAAACAAGATTAATTAAAAATACTTCATTAAAACAAATAAAGTGCTCTTTAGGAAGCTGTGATAGGGATCCTCTGGATGAGTTCTGAATATGGAGTTTGCATGAAGAAAGGCAGAGTTTAGGGAAGAACTAGTGTAAGTTTAGGACAATAAATAGAAGCCAGAAATAAGAAGAAGTAGAAAGAAGCCCCATGAACCTGGACAATGGAGAGCCTTCTCTTGTACATCAGTGAGTGGGATGTTATTGATTGTGCTTGTTGGAGTGGGTGAAATTTATATTGTTCACTGCAATAAACCCTCACGTTCCTTGAAATTGACAGTTAAATGTTGATTCCTGTACTTTCCCACCAGTAAGAAAAACATAAACATTGCTGAGCATCCTGTATTGAGCAAAGCCTCAGAAGTTTGTTTTGCAGGAGCTCTTTGTAGGTTAGATAGATCAGATCCGTGTGGTGTTGCTGTAAGAGTGGTAGAACTTTGTCATTACTGATTATGACCATTCATTCAGGTACTGGACAGTGGTGTTACATGAAATGTTGCATTTCACAGGCTAATTGAACTGCTAAACTATAGACACTTCCTTCTGACCACTTTTTTTCCTAAGTATTTTGTGGACTGCACAGGTTTTAAATAGTGACTAAAAAAACTGATGCTCCATTATTGCTCATTTTATCATGTTACCATGAGCATCATTCCTTTGGAAGTCACCAGCCCTGTAGGCCTGAGTCTCTGGACCTATACCAAACACAAGGAAAGCAGTGATTCCATTTAAGTTAAACAGGGCATGGAATTCCAACTGCTGACTGTGCAGCTGATGCTCGTCTCACTATGTACCAAAATCAATCAGTGTAATATGACCAGGAACTCCAGAACTTTTTTGAGTGGTCCTAACATAGGAAAAAAACCTTTGAAAAAACCTCTTTTCCAACTTGTGCTTTTATTTGTACAGAGCATGCACAGATGCAGGAGGAGATGTTTAGGCTGTATTCCTTCTCTAGAGGAAAGGCAGTAGATCAGATCTTTGCAGGATACCAGTTTAAAGTGCCTTCATAGTTAGGATGTCTCTGCAGGAGTGAAATGCATTGCAATTACCTGCACCAGACATTACTGGACTTAATGACTAAGAGTCTTCTTCAGAGTTGTATTCCTGGAAGCAAGTAGGTGCTAAGTCTTCTCATTTGGGTGGGGGCTGGAGTTGCTGTCTATGTAAGGATATGCTTACAGTCATTTGGTTTTTAGGTCTCATGCTTGTGCTTTTCTCTGCCACACTTCTGAGTTAGCAAGGCTTCATATTCAGAGGTCCATTTCTTCATTGTCTCTTTTTCTTTTCTTTGCATGTTCCTTCTTATTTCACAAACACAAGGAACTGATTGTAATCCAAGTAGAAGATAAATTTTGGAATAAGAAGAAACCTGTGTCTGCTGAAAAGGAATCACAGAAGTATTGTTGAGAAGAATCTAGAGTTCAAGTTCTGGTATGAAATTCTAAATATTTTCCTTGGAATTCAGGTCACTGTCTGCTCTGGAAGACAGACCTCACTTAGCATAGATTATAGCATGTAAAATAGTTCCACTGAGTCTGTGCAGACCAAGCAAAAGTTACTTTTTACTAGAAAAACTATACTTAAATGGGTTCTGCCTAGCATAGCTCCTACTCTGTTGTACATGGTATCCACTAAGATATGTTTCACCTTTAACTAAATGAAGTGTCTTATATGTAAGAATTTTTTTTTTAATATGGAAACTAGCCAAAAAGTTAGGTCAACTTTCTAGTGCTAGATTTTTTGCCACTGTTAAAAATGTTTTGAGTATGATTTTTTTTTCTTCCTTAAGATGTAGGAAGGAAAACCATTTGTAAATACTTCTTGAGATTCATTCTTCAATCTCCACAATATAAAATCAAAAGACAATTTTTTAACACTGACATGGTTGAAATACTGCACACATTTAAATAATGCTGTATCATTATTCCTCTAGAAAATACCTTGGTCTATTTCTGACTATTTTCACTGAAGGCACTAGCAAGTATTCCTGCTAATTTAAGGACCCACAATTTGAATCCTTTATACCTATTACAGAGGTTCTAAATTTAAATCTGCGTGTTTGCACAAAGCAAGAAGAAGGGTCTTTCATTTAAAATCGCACGGTTAAAACCCAATAAATTTTATTTAAATTTAGAAAACCTTGATTGCTCTTTTGTCACTTCTGTAGCACTAAAATTACATATTTATTTTTTTACTCTTAATTATCTCCAGGATTGAGCTATGTAAAGACTCATCAGGCCAGAAGTTTACTGACTGGAATCAGTCACCTTATCCTAGAGAAATGGCTTCATTATTTTTAATCTTATGTAGATGAACTTTCTGGTAAAATTTCAAGACCTTTGTCTTTGAAATTGCAAGACAGAAAGCTGAAAAGTCTCTATGTGTATTTTCCAGGCCCATATCCTAGGTGCTCTTTCATAAAAACACCTGTTCGATATCCACTGCACTACAATTCAAGCCACGATCTCACTGAAGTGCCAACTTCAGGGCAGCCAGAAGAAAGAAAAGAGAGCAGAGAGAGGAGAAACTCATGAAAATATTAGTTTAACAAAATGGCACGAACCCTTGAGTAACAACCAGTGCTTTGGTAAAAAATGAAATGGAGAAATAATCTGGCACTTTTCTTACAGTAATATAATCATGATTTGTCTACAATAAACATTTGGTTCAAATGTTAGAGTCAGCCTAATTATGAATCAAAAAAGCGTCATAAAGGAGGTGGAAGCGAAACAAATGTAAATGGGGAGGGCTAAGCATGTCCTACCAACTCCTTCCACACTTAAAACTGCAGAAATAAGTCTGCAGTGTTCAGTTTTTCATGAGGGAAACAGCAGAAAATAACATATGGGAGTGTTTCTAAAATTGATATATTCCATATAAATGTAATTAAGCTCCCTGACATTAGACAAGTTCAACTAGAAGTCTTATACACTTCCATGTGCATATTCCAGAGCTAAGAGCTAAAATAATAAAATGGAAAATAGGATAGATAGCAAAAGAGAAATCACTATGTAGAAACTATTTGTAGGTTCTATTTATGGAGTGCCTCATTCTTCCCTTTACAAAGCACAGACTTCTAAAGGAGTTTTGAAGGGTCATGGTATAATCAGCTGCCAGTGTCAAGGGGAGACAAAAGAATGAAGGTAGTCTTAACTGAATGGGCAAGGGGAATATCAAGCAGTTGTTGAATTACATTGGTTCAGTGGTTGTTAATGCTGTGATCACCACTCATTCTGAACTTGATTCTGGCAATTGCATGCCAAGAAGGATGCAGAAAACTTGAAAGTCGTGTAGAGAAAACCTAAAAGAATGATGGAGTTCTTGGCACACATGCTTTATCATGAATGGCTAGGGGCACAGCTTAGTAAAAGTAAAGCTAAGGTGGCACTTCCAGACTGTAATCAAGCCATATCTTAATATTACCTTTCATGAACTAAATGGAAACATTTGAGATAAAGTAAGTCATATTCAAAACCAGATCACTGGTATTCAAAACCATTTGCTCTTGTTTTAATCTAGCTGATTAAAAGAAAATCAAATAAGTGTATCTTAGAAAATGTAATAAAAAACAGACTAATTCAGACTACTATTAAGTATTTTTGATTTTTTTTAACATTTGAAACTAGTAATGAGTTTTGTAGATCACTCTTTACAATAGAAAATTAAGAAGGATGCTCTAGTCAAAATAATCTGTTGAACTTCAGGAGAAAATTAATATTTTTAGTGCAACTCAGATTAGATGATTGGCTTTTTTTTACTTGATATGTATTAAAGTTCTGCAGTCAATCTCTGCTGTAATTTTTGGAAGTTTAATTGCACACAGTTCTGGCATAGAGTTCTTTGTGCAATTACCTGAAATTCTTCAGAATTCTGATTGCTAATTCAGAAAAAGCAGAACAGAGGGACATCTATAACAAAAAGACAGCAGGATGGCATTAATCAGGTGAGACATTTTCAAGTACAGCACATCTAGTGTTGTTTGTCAGCACTTTATAAAGGCATGATAGGGTCCCTTGTAAAATGCCTGACTATTAAAACTTTAAATGCTCTTTTATCTTCTTTTTTGATGAGTAGTATTCAAAAAGTATGTGGAAAGTAAAGCCACAGCTAGCCCTGCAAAAGATAGCCCTGGGATACAAGGGAGAGCTGTGTACTGTATTTGCATAACATGTTGGTCTCAAAGTAGGTTAGACATCTGCTTAGCCATTAAGTTTTCTGTAAAAATACTGTTCCCTGTTTGTTCTGTATTAAGCCCTTCTCCATTTATATTTTTATGTTCTTTAAAAATAAACCTAGAAAAGATGTGTTGTTTTAACCATTAATAAAAACAAACTAGCTAAGGTGCAGAATGGTCCAAGATCAGCGTTCCAGAATTCTTTCAGAAAGAAGAAAGTCAGACTCAATTGAGTGGCTCATATTTATTTTTAAAATAAGGTTAGAGAAAATAAATATTGTGTGGACTTGTATGCCCAGCTTTCCTAAAGTAACACAGGGGTGTATGTTGTGTAAATAAAACTAACATATGCTTAGGAACCATAAGAAGTCAGGATTCCTATCTTTAAGCCTCCTTCTCTTCATTGTGGCAATTTTTTTCATACCACTGACAGAAAATAAATATTTTGTTATGATCAATAAATATCCCTGTTAATAACCACATTCTTTAAGCCATCTTTGTACAATATTTCAGTGGTATATAAGATAGAACTTTGCTTCAGATGTAGAGCAATCTTTAAGCCCCTTTAGGAGATTCCGAGTTTGCTCTAAGAAATAGATTAAACTAGTTCTTCACTATTCATAATATTTTTCCTACGTGACCATGATGCAGTGCTTATTTTAAGAGTCAAAAGGCACAGGTTCAAATCCCCTCAAAGTCAATAGGGAAAATTGCTTGCAATGACTTCTATCTTAGACTCTGTACATTTGATTTCTATTTTACCCATAAAATTTATGTATGAAAAGTTAATGCGAAGTGGTTTTTATTTTCAATGTAATACAGCATTTTAGTGCTCAGTGAGAGGACATTAAGAATATTCAGTAATACAAATGGTACGTTTCTATGAATTCAGTGAAAGCAACAAGTATTTAGTGGGATGACACCCAAAAATACTATCATTTGTATCTAGTATATTCCCAGTCTTAAAAATATTTAATGACTTAATATAAATATCTGTCTGAGATTATGCAGTAAATCTCTATGGCTTATTATAATGTATTTATTACCATATAAATGAAACATCTTCCAGCAGCATAGTAAACAATGTCCTTAACATCTGTCACAATCTTTTCACACATCCTCTCCCCTGGGTGAGAAGCATGTGCAGTGCATGGCTATGTTCTGGTAGAATTTTTGTGTTTAGTTTGGGGCAAGTGCATTGAAAGCATTTATGTTGGCAACTCATAATCAATGTATAGTGTTACACAAAATTATTCTGATTATGCTAATTGACCTATAAGCAAACTAGAAACTGAGCTGGATGCTGCCTGGGTAAGTTCTTGATCTGGCACCCAGCCCACTCCTGCATTCTTTCCATCCCTCAGAGATGTTGGTCATGTCACACATGCACATCTGCATCTGGCCATGGAGAAATGGGACAGCCTATATCTGCTTGTAACACAAATACAGACCTAGCCACAAGTGTGCATAAACCCCCAGTACCTACTCATACATCACCAGGCAGCACAACAGAAAGGTGGGAAACAGCTAATTTTGTTTATTAAGTTATATTTGTGGGTCAAGTCCAGTGGGCAGCTAAGCACCACAAATTGCTCACTCACTCCACTCACTCACCCCAAGCCCCTGTGAGATGAGGGAAAAAAAAAAGTTTATAAAATGAAGGATAGATGAAAGCTGAAAGAAAGGAAAGGAAAGTGGGGCAAACGCAATCACTGTCCACATCCTGCAGGAAGACTGATGAACAGCCAGTTCCAGGGAAATGGCAGCTAACATCCCTAAGCCCCCCTGTTATAATGGCTGAATGTGGTGTTGCATGGCATGGAATATCTCCTTGGTTGGTTCAGATCATCTGCTTGGTTGCATCCTCACCTCAGTCTTCACTGTGGTGGGAGTGAGCAAGAGAGAAGGCCTTGGTGCTGGCCAAGCACTGCTCAGCAGTGGGCTGAACCTTAGTGTGCTGTCAGCACTGTTTTGGGCAGGTAACTAAAAGACCATGTGAGCTGCTGGGAAGAAAGTTAATTCTGTCCTAGCCAGGCCCAGTAGAGTTGTTTAGCAGGAGGACTTAGGAAGCATTTGAGACTTAAGCTATAAAAAGCCATAGAGAGCATCTGAATAACAAAACATTTTTCAGGAAGGAGGAACACAGTGTTTTATAGATAACCTTCATGCTTTTGAACACATTTCATAGGTCACATGGTGCAGGAGATGAATATTTCTAACTCGGACTGAGAAGGAAATCCACACATAAAAGATATTCAAGGTATGTATTTGTGCGTCCTATCGAAGTTGCTGAAGAACTGAAAAATAAGAATTTATGTTTTTCTTGGACAGAAGTTTGTATTTAGGTCAGTAGTCTGTTTCATTCCTTTCACTGCAGAAAACAGACTGTTACACAGTTGTGTGCATTACATAACCCTCAACTTTCTCTAACTAGAGTATCAATTTTCTTGTGCAGGAGCCTTTTGGATGGTTTGACTAAATGTCTTATTTTTCTGCCTTTACTCATTACTAAAAAAATGAAATACATTCATTTTTTTTAAAGAAATGAGATCTGAAAGATCATATTTGGCATTAGTCTCTGGTGGAACTGAATTTTTTGCTGGAATCTACTGAGTTTTGCAGGTTTAGTCTCAGTGCTGTTTTGGGAATAGAGAGAAAAAAAGGTTACTGTTTGTTGACACAGAGTCCATAGGGCTGCAAGCAGTCTGGCGTTCCTCTTGGGAGTAGTTTTCTTTACATAACAACGTTTGAGTATTGTGTGAAAACTTTACTCTTTATTCTTTCCTCATCTCTGCTCACATGCTAGTGAGAGTCACTGACTCCACTGTGAAGTAGAGCGTTTGCTTATGAGTGCTTATGAAGTATTGGAAATACTTCAGACAGAATGGAAGGTACTTACAGTGTCTAACCATTCTGGGTTTGGGAGGTGTAAGGAAGGGATGAGAAAAAGAACAGAAATTTGGCAGTCTCAAATGAGCAGTTTCTGCCTGTGCAGTGATCACAACCTGAGCAAACATAACAAAACACACCTGGGACTATAATGCCATCTTTGTGGCTTTAGTGAGGTGCAACAGAGCAGTAGACCAGAGGACCTCTTCAGTTATGAGTAATCCACAGGCTTCCAGCACACTTGTATTAGATAATGCACTGGGATTTTCTCATGTGGGAATTACAGGAGTTAGGAGTGACACTTTGTTCTCCCAGTTATCAGTGCACTGTGGACACTGGTGGTATCCTTTATTTGATGTCTTCACCCCTGGTTATTGGAAGATTGTGGTACTTATGTTTGTGTGGAATGGGAGTACTTTACAAGCACGTTTCTAATCATGCTGCAAGCAGTGATGGAGCTGGTATATTTAAACCTCACTGCAGAGTGAATCTGTAGCAGCATTCTTCTATTTCCAACCAAAAATACTTTCAGTTAATTACAAACATAAAATGAGACAGTATTTCTGTTTCAGTGATTATTAATATTAACTGCTGCTTTGTAAATGAGTGTAACTGTGCTTTTTTATTTCCTTTTTAATAAGTCATGTATAGCTGTAAAACACTGTATCAGCTCTAGATGTGTATTAACAAACTATCTCTTCATCACAGTAGAGGTAAAAATACATTTAAATACATCACAGAGACATAAAGATAATTTGTTTCAGGAAGTCATGATGGCATTGTGTGGGATTAGGCTGTGTAAACAGCAATATTCATGTTCATGAGATGTTTGTTAATATGAAAGAAAGATGAGTTGATGGGCCTGAATCTTTGCCATCTTAAGTGATCATTTGCTCTTGCTTAAAACCAAATTAAAAAATGCAATTAAAACACAAAGCTCTGTTTCAAAGGGTATAAAATTTTGTATCTATAAATACACAGACACATACTATATAAGACATAAAGCTCTGAAGAATCCAGGTTTTTATCTTCAAATATTTTATCTTGCAAAATGTTTTTCTTGCCTCCATATGCTGAAAATTTGAGACTTAACTCTTAATTTTTTACCAAACCTGTTCTAAAACTATCTGCCAATATCCTGACTATTTTCAGGAGCTGGTATCAATAGCAGTATGAGGCAAATGTAGGCTAAGTGTTCAGTATGGCTATTTTTTAAAAATAGAATCTCTCACCTCAGAGATTAGCTGTCTGGTTTAAATGCATGTCAAATTGCCATTCAGATGAAGACTAATGTTGTGATTAACACATTGTATTGGAATTTGAGTGTTGGAGGTTTAATTCCTAGGCAGTCATGTCTTCCTGTGTTGCTGACATCAAAAATTCATTAGGAAACAGCTAGAAATATTTTAGTCTTTATGTAAAACAGGCTCAGTAATGCATCCTTTTCTTAACACAGTTTATGTTGGAGAATTTTTAGAGCAGATGGACTCTCAAAAGGGTATGTTGTATGTTTCCACTGCAGCTGAAGGTATTAGCTGAATGGATATATTTGCTCTAAATTTAATCTAGTCAGTTTTGTTAAATACCAATAAAAATACTGTCAGGTGTTTCAGCAAATGGGACCCAGCTTGCCCTGCACCTTGTGTGACTAGATTATGCTGATATATCTGTTCACTTCTGTTATTAATGGGGTTAGCTAGTTCAAAGAATGGATCTGCTTTTCTCTTTCAAAAAACTTCAAAATGCTTTTCTTTTTAACAGCTTTTTCTTACTCCTTTGCTAAATACTGCAGTCAACCTTTAGATTTTCTTCTGATTTATTTTCTTGTAGAGGCAACATTTTTCCATCCTCTGTCTTCCCTTGGCCCTCTCTGCCCCATGATACACAGACTCTTCCTTTATGCACAGAAGACCAAAAGGCACACCTCTGAAGCTATTGGGGAATACTAGTTTACAGTTGCCTCAGAATTCCCAAGGTGTATGATTTCCTTGGTGCTTTCAGAAAAGCCAAAAATAGACAGAATTAAAGCTTGAGTCCATAGAGTTTTTCCCAGATTTCCCTAGAGTTGTATTGTGATAACACATAGCCTGGACCTTAAATTTGGCTACCCTCATTCTCATCCTGAACCACACCTAACAGAGAGCTTATTTCCAGCCTGAATTACCCACTTCTGAAATGGCATTCTCCTCTAAGACAACTGGGTTGTAGGTGTTCTAAAGTCAAGTAGTGAACTGAATATAAAACTTAGTTGATTTAGTAGAGTTCTGTACTGTGAAAGGACATCTTCTGCAATTTGAGATTGTTGAGTTTTCCTCTTTAAGAAGGATCTAGACTCCTGTTACATAATTTACATGGAATAACATCTCTACCCCAAAGCTATACTATTTTGAAATTATTTCTCTGGAAGCTAAATTTGTTCATCAGATTTTGAATTAAAATTTGGTGCCTCTAAGAAATGTAGCAACCCACAGAAGCAGGGGAATGCAGAAGGGAGATGAGAAAGAGAAGAACTTGAACAAAGGGAAAAACAAGATGGGACATGCAAAGCAGCCATTAACCCAAATAACCCTTAATCGCTTTAGTGACTCTTCAATCACTTTGTATGATAAAAACATAAACAGAGGGGAGAAAATTATGTGCTAAGAATAGCATGTACCTTTCACTTTTTAATGGTAAATATTTGTATTGTCTCTGACTAATGTTTCTGTGTTCTGCCTTTTAAAAAAAGACACTTATCAAAGAAGCAGGGATCTTCATCGCCTTTTGTCTATGCTAAATAAATTACAGCATTCTTGTAAGTGGTTACAAGTTTATTGTTCTTTGACCACTAAGTGCCATTTAAATTGGCTCCTGTTTACATCAGTGACAGTGGTTTGCACAATATTGAGAGGCCATGTTCATAGCAAGAATATTTGCTCCAACAAACAGTAAAATTGATTTTTTTACTGAGTAAAAATTGTATTTAAAGATTTGGACAGGTGTTCCTAAAATTCAGACAAACTAGGGAGTTACTTTTTCCTTCTTCAAAAAAGTGATTGGGAGCACTCTATCAAACTGGATCAGTCATACAAACCAGTTTGCTTTCCATTTCTTTTCTTTTTGGCTATCTTTGTTATGTGCTTTTGTTAGCACCGCATTATTTGTATCAAAAGCATTAGTTTTCAGGAATATTATTGAGCCTCTCTACTGAAATGCATTAGCTTATGCTTATTGAGTGAGGGACATTAACATAAAATTGGATTATAAGAAAGCAGTTTCAGTAACTCATCTTGACTGTTTTCTTGAGTTTTTTGTACTATTCACGGATACATAAAGAAAAAGGCAGGGGAAAGGTATTGTTTCACTGGTACAAATGTTAAGAAAAACAGATGCAATTAAGAACATTGTACAATAAGTTTTAAATATATCAGGTAAAACTGTGAATTGCTAGGCTGTGTTTGAAATTATCTGTTTTAGATGTATTTTGTAACAGTGGTTTCTGTCATGAATTTGGTAAGTTGATGCATAATGGGAGACACAGCCCCCAAATACATATTTTAGTTCCTGACTGATAGAGGGTTATGATGGCACCAGTGTTTCTGACAAGTTTAAAAGACACAGGATAAAACACCTGACAGAATTCCAGATTTCTCAGCAGGAAAAAATGTAAATCGCCTTAGTTTTATTCCTGCTGAGCAGTGGCAACTGAGGTCTTGTATTTAAATGTGAAGTATTAAATAGACAGCAGGATGATGATACTATGTGTTACTTGTATCAACAAGTTCTCATAAGCCAAATTCCTTGTCAAAATTTCATATTCCCATCTGTGCATTTATGATAAAGGAAAATAATTTTAAGAGTATTACACCTTTTATTCTTAAATGCTTCTCAAGGATATTAGATATGGCAATGGAGTGAGATTTGCCATATATATTGATAGTTTTATCCTTCTAGCCTCACTTCTAGAACCTAAGGTTATTACAGCACTGAAGAAAATAGTCACATCTAGAAAAACCCAGTAAAATGCATACAGATTGTAGTAATGTAGAAAGGTCAGAAATTGGATATCTTTAGCATAGTTTATAATTTGCTTTAGAAAACCATTCTTGAAATGTATTTAACATTTATGGGAGCTTAGTTCATTACAAAATGTGAAAAATTTTGCAAGTGGAAATGTTTAGGGTATGTTTGTGCTTTTTCAAGTGTGTTGATACAGTGAAAAGGCAACTGGCAATCTGAAGCTGAGCTGTTATAGCTGTGATAAATCTCATCTTACAGAATCTCTTAGTGTTCGACAGTCACTATAGAATTTGGAACTCTTGCTATACAGATTAGAAATTGCAGCAAGATATGAAACAGTAGTAAAGAATGATGCATGCTCTCTGCTGATTTTATACACTTTTGTGAGATATAAGGACATATATCTGTACATTCCTGCATGGACTTCCAGACTAAAGCTTGATGAAAGCTGATAGTCATGATTTTAATGAGGACTGTAGGCTTGCATGGACTCTGGGCATGCATAGTGAAGCATGATAGTAATGTTTATACAATGCAGGCCTAAAGATATAAATATACTTAACCTGCCATTTAAGTATAGATATCCCTGCAGGGGAATGTAGTGGTTTAAGCAAGATTGTGATTCTTCGTGAGGAGGAAATGAAGATCTGTTTTTCTCTATACAAAACAAGATTCTTAATAATTCTTTGACAGTATTTTTACTGGTATTTAACAAAACTGACTAGATTACATCCATTTTGTACATTTGTTAGATATTTTCATTAAGTGCCATTTATATATTTAAGGACCAAAACAGATATTATTTTGTCGTATTCAAACATCTTGATCTCTAGAAGGGCTTTGCCTGTACTGGTATGCTTAAGAATTCATTTTAGACTCAAAAGCATGTAATGTCCTGAAGTATTAGCTACATTTCTCACCAACATTTTCTTCCTACAGAATTTTGTAGCAAAGCATCTGCAATCATGTCTAGTTGATGAGACTGGACAAGTTCGAAAGGTGAAAATGAGCTTCAGCAGACAGTACAATTTTGTAAAAGCAGGGTCCTGTATATTCTTTGTACTCTGAGAAAGAGTCAGCCCTGCTCTGTTGAGAACCCTAAAAACAGGGAGTCCAAACTGCCACAGCCTACTCAGATAAAAGCCACATGATCTCATTAGCACTGTGCTGAATCCAGACTTCCAAGTTCTACAAGAGGAAATTCAAGATGCAGAGATGGTAAACGTGGTCTCAGAGTTTTTGGTTGATTTTGTGTTCATTCTGATTAAATGCACATAAACCATGAATATGCTCTTTACATGCCGGTAGAGTCTGAAGGCCAGGATTTTGTAATTACAAAAACAATATCAAACTTATTTTACGTACTTGAGAATTGTTTTATACATCTTTTCTTGATGATAAACTCAGTGATGATAATGTCAGAATGCTGACACCATTTATGCAAACTTTTTTTGTTTTCATGCAGTCATGGAACTGAGGTTGGGCAAACCAGCAGTCTAATGTCACTGCAGAACTGGCAGATGATGCCAAGTTATGGGCTGATTGCTCACTTGAGAATAGGTTCTGGCTAGAATCCTAGGTTTGTCTCTTCAAAACTAGCACATTATTCACATGAAGAATCAACTAAATGTATCAGTTTTGCTTAATTGTTACCATTAGTATAGTGGATAAAAATTACTAGAATTTCAGGATAATGCTTTCAGTGAAATATTATATGCAGTGACTCTCATTTATTAATGTGAACTGGTAAAAACATCTAAAATACCTAAAGAGGTTTTAGTTTTGCTTTTTCTTAGGGAAAGTTTTTATTTAACTCGGTAGACCGAATTCCACAGTGACTATAGTCATGTGATTGGATGGACAGGATCACATGGAAAATGTTGCTGCACAGACCTTGACTCTCTCTATACATATATATGTTAAATTGCTTTCAGAAAAGATCATAGGAGGAAGTGAAGCTTGGTCTCTTGGTCTGCCCCCTATTTTCTCTTAGTTTATTCAGAAGAAACATTCTCTGTTTTACAATTTAAAATCAAATTCACAGGTATCTGTGTTAGGTTTTCTCTAGCGAAGCTGACACTTTCAATGGGCTGACAAATTGACAGCTCTCATGAAGGAGTCCTGTGCAGTTCAAATGAAATGGAATCCACCCAACATTGTATTATTAAGTTAAAGGTTTTATTCTTGTGAGCGCTGGAAACAGAACTCCCGTTGAAAATCAATTGAAGTAGAGTAGTTAACTCCCTAAGACATTGTGAATGTCATTAATTTGTCTTGTAAAAGATGAGGTAATTTGGTTACTACTTTTCTATTTCCTTTCAAGCCTCTCTGTTTTCTGGTTCTGCCATCATAACAGACATGAGTAGATTTGTTGAGGATTGCTTTTGCTGAGCTTATTGATGTTTTAAGTTTGTTTTGACTTAAGATCTAGTAGCAAGTCTTGTTTTTAATTTGCAGCGCAAGTTGATTGCATAATTGTGAAGCTGTTTGACATGTGTGATACAATTTGATTTGCATTCCTGCCAGTTTTCAACTGTAAGAAACAAAATCTGTTAGCAACAATTTTAGTAGGAGTCACTAGAGGCTTCTTACAGTTTGTTTTCATTGTTTTCATTTGTCTTTTAATTTCATGGAAATTGAGAGATGAAACTCTGTAAAACTATTTGAAGACTTCAGATTATTGTTTGGCTGAACTGTATAGGTTGATGTAAGTGGCTTTGATAATTTGAGGGGGAAAAAGAGAAGAAAATATTATCTGTAATAGGTATTTTTATATAATATATGAGTACAATGCAGTATAGAATGGAAGAGGATGTATATTACTGATAGAAACCAGGATTTTTTAAAGAGTAATAGAATTGTAGCAAGTAGACATTAGGATGTCTTGTGAAAAAGCATAGACTACATTGTGACTTGATTAGCAAATTTGAAACCTATGTTCATACTGTTATAGAAATACTTTTCCCTTGGAAGGATTCATACATCAAATTGGCAAAGTGTTTGCTCTATGACCTACATATCCTGGAAGTCTGTGGAGGAGACACAGTCTTGCCCATGCCAACAACAGCTGTATCAGGCTGCTCTGTGCATGAGTACCCCACTGGAATTTTTCTGATAATGCAGCTCTGAGTATCACTGATTGATTTATTTTTTTCCATTGTGGAGTAGCAGGGAGACTTGAAGTAGCATTAATTGCAGAGCAGATTTTCTCTGTAAAAGCTTCAGAATAAACAGGTGATAGTATTGTAGAGAGCAGTGTAAAAGGAAACTGAACTGGCAGAAGCATATAATCAGATAGCAATAGGTAAAGTAGTTAGGAAATACTGTAGATTATGTAATAATAGAAGTGGCAACACAAGTAGGATTTCCATTAATTCAGAGACAGTCTAATGAACTCTTCAGTAGAAGTGAAGTAAATGGCTGGAGACCAAAAATGTAATTCTGATGATGCAAGATGTTTGTGTTGCAGGGAGAACACCTGATGAAGAACCAAGGTAACTGTTTCAAATTAGCTTCTTTAAAATGTTACCAAAGCACACCACCATTACTTGCTCAACTTACACAGACTTGCTAGATTCTGTACTTAGACAGAATTGCTAGAAATTTATATAAAGCATAGGACTGTAAAAGACTTCTTTGGTCATGCCCTGTGGTTCTCCACAACCAGGCAACTCTGAAATAATGCCTGCTCCATTGCAGCCTATAGAACATACTAAGAACCACAAAACATTTTTTTCCAATACCCTCGAAAAAGGTGAAGGATATGTAACACAGCAGGCCAAAGTGCATGGAAGTTAGCCTGCCATGAACTAAAACCAGGAGAGGTTGAGGATACTACCAGTATTTTAGTTGCCCAGAGATCCTAACTCCAACACAGATCACTGTTTTTTAACCAAGCACACAGGCAAATGGAGGCACAGAAGCATTTTGGTTTTATGTATTGTCAACCTCCTGCCATTGCATCACTCCCTGTGAGTAGTCTGTGATGCTTCAAAGGCCAAGCCCATTTCACCAAAAATCAATTATCTATGGAAAAAATCTCCCCAACTGATTCTGGCACAATACAAGGTGTTATACTATAAGAATCTTTGCCTTTAAAGCCAAAATAATGTCAGGTTATTTGCATGTGAAGAATCAGCTTGGCTACATTGCCATATATACCTGTACTGTGCTTTAAAAAACCAAACAAACCATAAAGCAACATATGATCACAATTCACACATTGGACACTGGGGTAACCATTTGGTCTGTAAAATCTTCTAAGTTTGTCTCACTTCCTCCGGGAAGGTTCTGGATTTCTTTGTGTCTGATACATGTAATCATGCCTATTCAAACTATTCTTCAAAATAAAAATCCAGAAGAGTGATGTAATAATCAAAGAAACAGAAGGAAAATACCTTTTAAAAATATGCCCATCACACTTAATTCTTAAATATACAGCTGCTTTTAGCTGAAAAGTTTGGATTCTGCTGAGAGAGGTTGTTGTTTTTAAACTTGCAACACCTCTGAAGACTATAATCACAGTTCTTAAATTTGCTGTTTCCAGGGAGGTATGTCAAACTGGTCACAAGATCTTCAGTCAGTATAATTAATGGTCAGCTAATAATATGTTCTAAACCAGGTATTTTTTCCCTTCAGTGTCTGCATACAAGTGACTAAAGTTAAATTGTCACCTTCATGCTTGTGACAATTTCTAGTCAATTTTGTTTCAGAGTTATGGTTTGGTTTTTTTTCCTTGCACTGGCAATCTCCCTCTCCCACTGCTATGACCTTGTTTCTTGTTTGCTGTTTCTCTTGCTGGGAAGACAGAGTGTGCTATAGCTGACCAGTATCTTAGTGCACTGAGGAAATGTTTAACAATAGAGATCTGTTTATCTTTCCCTTGCTGGAGTTACTTATTTGATTCTCTCTTCTTTACTAGCAGCCAATTATTAGAAAGTAGGAACTTACTTTACGATTTCTCTTACTTTTTAAAAGTTCCCGGAATTTAGTTCAACACAGTTGGAACACTATGTGACACAATTTTACCTTTCTCTTGAAGTGTTTCTGGAATGCATTTTTCTTGTTTACGCATTTGTCAATGGCCTAATAATACAGATGTTGGCATTTTGCAACCTGCTTTGCTACTTTACTTTAGGCTATAAAAGAAGAGTAAGCATTAAGAAATGCTATATATATCCCAGAAGTGCTGTTACGTGCTAATATATGGCTTCTTATAGCGAGCTCAGTAAGGATGAAGAAAAACCCTCATGGTGGAAGTGCAAAACCTCATTGCTGATGGTTTTCCTGAGTAACCAATGGGGATAAGAACAGCCTGATTCCTATGGCTTCCTATCAAATCAAAGGCAGTTTTCACACTGAGCATACTACTATTTTTGTATGATAAACAGTGTTACTACCCTTTGCCTAAAAAGCAAAGTGATATGTCACATGATCCCAAGATTATGACAATGACTTGGATAATGGCAGTAAGAGTTAAGTTTACTTGCTGCTAGTAAATTATTCATATATATGAGAAAGTATACAAGATGGAGCAAGGAAAATTCCAACTGGACCTAAATAAATTAATTCACAATGAGGATAGTCAGGGGTTGAGACAAGTTGCCTAGAGAGGTTGTATAATTGCCATCCTTACATATACTGAAACTTTCTTTTGGATGAAGCCCTGAGCAATCTGAATTTACTTTAACACTAGACCTGCTTTGAGCATAGGCATTACACCAGATGATGTCCAAAGGTCCTGCCAACCCAATTAGTGTTCTCTTCTATACAATGTTCTAGTTGGTTGGGAATTTAATACTGGAAGTAAGAGGTCCCAGGTGATCTTTTCTTCCTACCTGAGTAAATATGCAGTCATTTTAAGTAAGTAAGTTGCCTGCAGTTTGAGGGAGGTTGATTTTCCTCTCTGTGCTACAGAATTGATTGAGTGCTGTGTCCAGTTCTCAGAAGAAGGACGTGAAGCAAGTGTCAGGGCCCCAAAGATGTTTAAGGTATTGGAGCATTGTCCATATAAGGAGAGGTTGAGAGTTTGGGGACTGCTCAGCTGGAAAATAAAGTCTCACGGGGATCTTTTCAGCATATATAATTCCTTGATGGGAGGGAATGAAGATGAAGAAGTCAAACTGTTCCCAGTAGTGCCCACTGATGGAAAAAGAGGTAATGGGTACAAATTGGAACTCATTAAAGTCTATCTGATAACAGGAAACTTTTTTTTTTTCTTCCCCTATGAAGTTGATCAAAACTGAAACAGATTGCCCAGGGTGTGTGTACAGCCCCATCTGTGGAGGTAGTCAAAACTCAGCTGGATACAGTCTTCAACAACCTGCTTTAGCTGACCCTGCTTGAGCAGACAGGTTGGATTAGTTGATCTTGAGAGATGTCTTCCAAACTAAGGAATTCTGTGAAGTTTTCAAGTTTTTAAAAGCTGTAGCGTGGCATTTCCATCAAATGTCTAGAGAATCAGTATCCAGTGAAGATGAATACTGTGGTTCTTTCTAAATACCATTCAGATTGCTGCACAATTTCTATCAAGAGAACTAGAGATTTGTTTTGTTAGTTTCCTAGTTCAGATGTGCCCCAGTAATTCTTCCATCTACAAAATACCAGTTGGAAACTTGCCTAGAAACAGATTCCAGAGTAGCTGGATAAGGATGTAACATTGTACCAATGTGGGTCTTCTTGCATGGTTAGAATAATTCACTAATTTCAAATTTTGCTGAGAATTTGGCTTTATTGACCAGTAAATTTATTTTGTCCCTGAAATTTACTTGGGAGCTGACATCAAACATTGGTATATTTCAAAAAGTATTAGAACTGCTCTAATGAAATGCGTGGAGTTCGTAAGTACAATTGGAAAATTCCGGCAGCATTAGTTTTATGGATAATATGATGGATTACCTGGTAATAGGATGGATTTCTGTGACTAGGGGGGCTAAAAAGCAGATGCACTGAGCCACGGAGACAGCTTTTACTCGTGCTGTGCCGTTGGCTAGTTGCTCCCGGTTCGAGGAAAGCATACGTATTTTCACGGGATTTGGGCTAACTTCGTGCAGCGTTTAGTGTTTCCGTGTTGGAGAAGTGGGTTTAACTTCCACCCTTCCTCGGGCAGAAGCTGAAGTTGTTTTTAAGAAACGGCGCCGCTGCCCCGGCGGGTGTGTGCCGGGGCGCG
>VYXD01005104.1:201859-276700 GCA_013397195.1 Hylia prasina
CGGCCCCTGCACCTGTCGCCGCGGCCCCGAGCCCGTCCCGCCCGCGGCAGGAGCGCGGCGGGGCGGGGGGCGCGGCCTTGGACCTCGGCTGCCGGCGCACGGCGGCTGCTGTTATGTAAATTACAGCCCCGAGCCGCTGCCAAGTTCATGGCGACACTGGTCCTCCGGGGCATCGCCGCTGTCCGGCCAGGTTCACAGAGCTCTCTTTATCCACGTGTCTTACAGGTAGGAAAATGACTCGCCCGGCACCGGAGCAGGAGTTATGAGCCATGTCTCAGTGAGACCTGCGGAATTAAGATCAAATGCCTGGAGAAGTCCAGCTGCACAGAGCAGCACCACAGCTCTTGTGAACTGTGGACATCGACGCCTCTCAGACTTGCTTCTCTGGCCCCAAGCGCTCTGCCTGCATTTCCACGAATGGCTACTCAGAGGAAGCACTTGGTGAAAGATTTCAATCCTCATATCACCTGCTATATCTGTAAAGGCTATCTCATCAAGCCAACTACAGTAACAGAGTGCCTCCATACCTGTAAGTAGTACTTTGCAAATCTCTCCTTCATCAATTATATTTTTTGAAGTGTTAATATGTTTGATATGACCACTGTGCTTGTTTTTGTTTACTGAATTTTTACATTAAACATTCTAAATTAATCCAGGCTCTTCTGGAGTTTCCTGAACACTGGTTTGCAGTCTGGGTTATCTTGAACTGTGTGCAGTTCTGTGCTCCACAGTACAGGAGAGATACAGAGCTCCTGGAGCAGGTCCAGCAGAGAGTACTAAGTTGACCTAGGATCTGGAGAACCTCTCTCTTACAAGGAAAAGCTGAGGGAGCTGGGCCTGTTCAGGCTCAAGAAGAGGTGGCTGAGAGGGAACCTTATTAAGGTGTGTAAATCTAGAGGATAGAGCCAGGCTCTGCTTGGTGGTGCCAACCAATAGAGCAAGAGGCAATAGGCAGAAAGTGATGCACAGGAAGTTCCACCTGAACATGAGGAAAAACTTCTTTACTGTGTAGGAGACCAAGCACTGGAACAGATTGCCCAGAGAGGGTGTGGAGGCTCCTTCACTGGTGTTATTTAAGAGCAGTCTGGATGCAGTTCTGTGCCATGTGCTCTGAGATGACCCTGCTTGAGCAGAGAGGTTGGACCAGGTTACCCACTGGAGTCCCTTCCAACCTGACCCATTCTGTGAGGGTATGTCAGCTCTGCTGGACACTTGGCAGAGTACAGAGACCCTTTTGTTTGCCCTAGGCTAGTGGTGACTATGCTGGCTCAAAGACCAAACTTGTATCACTGTGGCCTGTCTGATCACAGGTGAGATCATTAGGTCAGGTGTGCTCTTTTGATAATATAACCATGCTTGGAACTTAAACCGTGTATCTGTTGGCAGCATGTATGATGGATAAACTAGTTTGGTCACTACTGGCCCACATCTCTCTAATGTGTTCCATGGCACAGGGCAGGGAAATGCTTGAAGGGTGGCAAAATATTTACTTAGAGAGTAGATCTCTTTCAGTGAAACTGTCTCAGAAAAAGTTGTCTTCTGCTCCTACTACATTTAAAACATTGGTATGTATGAATTATATTGAATGTATGAATGGTCCTGTCAAACTGTCGTCTTACTTTCACAAGCTTATTTATGTGCTTGTTTTTTTAATATTTATTTCTGAATAGGCAGTAGTTTCACTGGACCTCCTTTAGAATTTGACATCTTTCCAAGTAGCATTTAAAGTCTTCTAAAAGAGGAAGGGGAGTTGTATGTCTTCTGGTAGATTTCCCATTTTTAAACCTTTAATAAATATCAGTTAAATGTCTTGTCTTGGCATTTCCTGTCATTTCTGTGCAGTGTTGTTCTTGAAGTTATTATTGTCTTCACTGTTAATTTTTACAATTTCAGATTACATCCCTACTATATGAAGCACACAGGGAATTAAAACAATGAAAGCCACTGTGCAGCAGGAAAACTGTGGCACAGTGGCCATCACAGAAACATGGTGGGATAGCTCACACAACTGGAGGGATGCAGTGGATGGCTCTAAAACTCTTCAGAAGGGAAGGAGAACTGGTGGGGTAGCATGGTGTGTTAGGGAGTGTTTTGAGTGTCTAGAATTCAGTGATGGCGTTGATAGAGTTGAGTGTTCATGGGTGAGAATTGGGGAATTGTTCATGGTACCTACCAAAGGGGCAGGTACCATGGTGGGAGTCTGTTACAGATCACCTAACCACAGTGAAGAGGCAGATGAAACATTTGAGAAGCAGCTGAGGGTAGTCTCACAGTCACTAGTCACTTGTTCTAGAGGAATACTTCCAACTTACCAGATGCCTAATGGACACAGCAGACAGAAGACAGTCTAGGAGGTTCCGGGTGTGGGTGGAGGATAACTTCTTGACATAGTTGGTGAGTGAGGCCCTGTTGGACCTGCTGTTTGTGAACAGAGAAGGACTGGTGGGTCATATGACAGTTGGAGGACGTCTTTGGGCACAGCAACACAAAAAGATAGTTTTCAACTCTTGGAAAATTAAGGAGGGCGTTTAGTAGAACCACTTCCCTGAACTTCTAGAGGGCAGATTTTGGAGCCTGGTTGATGGACTACCTTGAGAGGCAGTCCTGAAGGGCAGAAGAGTCCAGGAAGGTGGGATATGCTTTAAGAAGGAAACCCTGAAGGCACAGGAGCAGATTGTCCCCGTGTGCAGAAAGATGACCTGCCAGGGAGGGTGACCAGCTTGACTATACAGAAAGCCTTGTCTGGAAATTAGTAAGAAAAGTAGAATTTATGAATTTGGAGGAAGGGGCAGTCAACTCAGAAAGAATGCAAGGATACCATGAAGTTATGAAGAGAGAAAATTAGAAGGGTCAAAGCCCAACCAGAACTTAATCTGGCTACTGCCATAATAGACAATTAAAAATGTTTCTATAAATACATTATCAAGAACAGGAGTGCTAAGGAGAATCTTCATTCTTTATCAGATACAGAGGGAAAACAGTGACAAAGAATCAGGAAAAGACTAAGGTACTTAACAAAGGTAAAATTATTAGAGAGATGTAAATATATTATTAAATTCTCTTTCCCTTTAAAGAAACTGGAAAAATTCTAGTATTAGGTAATTTTTTATGGTTGAAGTTTAATGAACATTAGTAACTCTTAAAAGGTTGAGGTTAGGGGAAAATAGTTACATCAGAAATCAGATTTAAGAAAAAATGTTTTTATTGTGATATCTTTCTGTTTATATAATTTTTTTTTTGCTCCTATTACAAAACACTAATGGCAGAAGGAGCATTCTCTTCTCAGCAGCATCTGCTTCTTTTGTTCTTTTGTAGTTTGTGAGCTCTTCACTGAGCCGTCTCTGTTACTGCCTAGTTCCCAGCTTAGAGCACGTGAATTTTACTGAGCTGCCATACAGTTACAGAGGTCTCCTCACCAAAAACTGCCACACGTTTGGGTCGTTAAGTAGAAATGCAGAAAAGACAGCAGTGTTTGTTTAAAGCAACATCTAGTTACAGTTGCTAAAATACAAGGCTTACAGTGATGGAAAGGAAAATGAAAAACTCGAAAAAAGTGGTGATACACAAATCTTATGTGCGCAAAGGAAAAGGTGATGGCAGAATTTAGGAAAGTACACTGTTATCTTATAGAAAACACTTAATCTTTTTAAATTTTTCTTTCCAAATACAGATATGGTACCATACAGGTATTATTCTTCAGTATTTTCCAAACAGATACTACAGAATACAATGATTTTAACTGTCCTTTGGTATTTGTCTTGTACTTGCTATTTGCCATAATTGAAAACAGTGTTGTACAAATGATCAAAATCTGCAGATATTAATGGTTGAAGAAGCAGCATAAATTCATTAGATACTGTGAGTACAATGTATTACTCTGGACAAGGTGAAAAGCGTGTATTGACATAGATGTTCCCCACTGATCACAGGGGAACGAATGTGATCAGTAGTAACCAAAGCAGGGAATTAGCGGTTAATTTGCATATTTTGTATTGCTGGAAAATATTAAGTAAAGTGCTGCTCTGAGGAATAAGTCAATAAGAGATGTTTCTGATGGGGTTTCCCCGCTATTCACTGGGAAACCTAAGCACAATTTGGGTACCAGAAGTGCAAACTTTCCTATCTCTGCTGGAGAGGAAATGGTTGTCCTGCTGCAGAATTACTTATTCTGCAAATTCAGTACTTCCATTTCTTTTTCGCTACTTCCAGCAGAATGGTTGTGTCTTGTGGACTGAGACCTTTTTTTCTAGTCTGTTACACTGTTGTCAAGGATGTTTAAGAACTACTGATGGAAGCAGGCTGGATGTGAGCTAAAGGGCATGTCCCATCATCTGTCTCCTGAGTCACTCCGTTGTTTAGTAGTACAGTGTGCACTTAAAAAATTTGCAAAATAAACTTTCCTCAAGAACATTCTTCAGTATCTTAAAAAATAACAGATTGTTTACACAATCTTAGAAATGTTGATTGAAAACTTCAAAAAACATCTGGAGGTTGTCTAGGACAACGTCATGCAGGAGGCAGGTTAGTTGCCAGCACTCTACCAGGTCAAGCCATGTCTCTGTGTAGTTGGCATTTGAATTTATAAGGATGGACTCTCCACAGCCTCTCTTAATAACCATTTCCAGTGCTATGGGCTTTATCTAGTTTTTCTGAATGTCCTGCCAAATGTTAACATGTGACCATTGCTCCTTGTGATGTTATTTGCCACTCCCAAGAAGATGGGCTCCACCACTCCTGTAACTGCTGTTCAAGTGGTACAAACTTTTATTACATCACCTGCCAGCCTATAGCATGATTTGCTTTTGGCAAATTGCTATTGCCACTTCCTGATTACATTTTTGTCCCTCACATAGTTGGAAATTGACTCGAAGGGACATGATGTAATCTGCCACCTTCCCAGTGAGCTAGAGGAGGCTGTTCAGATGTACTTCCCTTGGTCATCCTTCCCCACTTTATTAAAGGTGGCCATGACACATTACCCTTTTCTAGTCATCAGGTACCTCTCATAATCACCCTGATTATGGTGATAAGCTTTCATCTTAATGAATCCTGCCTGGCCTGTAGATTTAAATACATCCAGTCTTTCTCAGTAAGCTTTAACTGGCTCCTCCTTGGTTGTTGATCATCCCTCTCCTTCCCAAATCAAGCTAGTATGCAGGGAGATCTGGGATCAAGATCTGGGATCAAGTGCTGCCTGTGAAGACCAAGGCCAAAAGGTACTGAGGACTTCAAACCTTTCTGTATAAGCTATTCCTGAGTTGTTTCCCTCATTCATTAACAGGCATATTTTGTCTAAGCTTTCTTCAGCTACTAATGTACTTACGCAGTCCCTTTATGTCTCTCATCAGTTTTAGCTATGGCTGGGCCTTGGCTTTCCTACTTTTGTCTCTAAGTGCCAGAGTAGTGATTTTATATCCTTTTGTTTTCCCTTCTTGTTTCCATTTCTAATATGATCTACTTTTGCATCTTAATTAGGAACCACGTGCACTAAGCAAGTCTTATGCACTAAGCAGTCCTTCTGACAAAATTCCCCATACAGTGGACTGTATAGCTCAGGCAGCTCTCCTGAGTCTCTTTCCAATGATAGTCCCTTGGGAAATCTGATGAGCAGTTCTTTAACAAGCTGAAGTCCCATCTCCTGAATTTCAGAGTCCTAACTGTGGTGTTTAAGTGTGTATCCTTCCTCAAGACCCTCAACTCACCTCAAGGCAATCTGCTCTCTGTGGCTGTATTCATCACCAGCTTTTCGTGTTTAGGAACAGGACATGCATTAATATTTGTGTTAAGAAAGTGCCAACCAAGGCAGTCTAGGAATTTTCAGAAATGTCCTTCTCTGCAGGAAATCTACCAGAGATAAAATTTTCAATATCAAATAGTCTTCCAACTGTGGTTTTCAGATTTTGCTAAAAACCCATGCTGTCAACAGAAGATCCCAAAAATCTTCACTGCAGCCAAATTTTTCACCCTCAGACAAGCAAGCTGAACTGCCTTCAGCCTCCTTCTCCTGCAGAAACTTCAGTCAGCGCCGTGTAGCAGGGCCTAAATGTTATCCTTAAATAGTTTCAACACAAAAAGTCTTTCTTGGTTATCACATGCTGAAATCCTCTCTCCCTTTCAACAGAAGAGAATCCAGTGTGACTGTGTCAGGTAATTGTAATTAAGAGAGGAGTAGTCCCACTTTGTATGGTTTCTGAAAAGGGTGGTTAAGTGAATTCAAGTTTTCTGTCCTCTTTTTAAGCAAAAGCTTTCCCTAAAAGTAAGTGCTTTTAAAGCAGGCTTGAGGTAGATAATTAAATACTTCAGTAAACATACCAAATGACTTGTTACACCTCTGTGCCATCAGTGAATGGGTTTGATGTCCCACTAGCTGTGCATATCTTGTGCTCTTCCTTTGCTCACTGAAATCAGAGTGATTAACTTTGAGAGAGGAGATCCTTGAAAGAATTCAAAGGATGGGATCTGACAAAGAATGTGTACCACAATTAACTAATTAAATTTATCTTGTAGAATACTTTATTTAAACAATGCTATATGAAGTTTTATTTAGGTACCTCATTAATCAACATTTAAACAGTAACCTCGAGAGATACATATGTATGTATGTGGATATTCATAAGATATGTATTTTTTTTTGTTTGTTTGTGACATACAGCACAGTCTTGGCACTTGTATCTGTGTTTTTCATCTGATTACAAAGATCTGAAAGAATGTGTGAACCAGATATCTCTGTATTGGAAAACAGCATTGTTATGGTTGCCAGCCAATTAGCATATGTCACACATGTACTTTTATCAGCTGTAGAAAGTCATCTTACGTGAGTTTAACTTTTACTGTGTCTCATCTGAAGTGTCGTCGTACAACTATGAAATTCAGGTTCTCATTTCATTGGCATGTGTAGCATATACTTCAGCATTCTGCAAACTGAACATTTGCTTAAGCAGTTTTCTTCTGCCTGTTTGCTGCCCTACCATGACCTACAGTAAAGCAAATGAAACAATGTTATTTTGTTAATCTGTACTGGAAGCATTAAAGCATTTTGGTTTGGAGTTTATTGTTTTAACTTGGTGTCAGGCTAGAAAACTCCATAGTCTGGTATAAAGAGATGCTGCTCTTACAGGCTTACAAAAAGACTAACTCTGTCCTTTATTATATGAGTTAGCAGATGAAACTCCATTACAAAAGAGTTATCTTTAAACTCAGTTTCTATGAAGTCAAGTTAGAAGAGGTCTAGAGTAAGCCAAACCCTTCTGTTACTTACCTCAGTGACTTTCAGCTGAATTTCCAAATGGCAGTAATTTACGTCTGTGTTAGACTTCACAATTTCATCATCACACTTGCTCCTCAATCCTTTTCCCCCCCACACACTTTAAACTGTGGTTTCCAGCTAATGACATTTCTGAGACAGCCAGTGACTCTTAACCAGGTGGTTCATCAGTATTGTCATCACCCACCACTAACCTGTACACTTTCTCCTGCCAGAAGCAGTGTATTCAGCACAATATAGACTCCAGGGTTAGGAGCTATCAGATGCTGCAGCTGAAAAACTGACAGAAGAGTTATTTTGCAATTCCTTGAGAACTGGGGCTGTGAAGTTAATGTCTCTGAGTTAGTGATACAAAGCAGTTGGAAGAAGCACCTACATGGAGGTTTAATGTGTGTGCATTATGAGTGTCAACTGATTTAGCACTTCTGAGCATTCTAAGGCAAATACAGGCTTTGTTTGTTAAAGGAAGTTCAAGATTCCTAGAGTTGTCTTATAATTAGGATTTACCAACTTGTTTAGAGATGTTCATACTTCTTTAAGTAATGGATGAAAAAAATTAGTGTTTCAGCAGAAAGCATATTGCAGTCACAGCAGTCCATTTATTTTTTCAGTCCATTTACTGATGAATTTGCAGTTCTTATTTCAGTGTAGGTGAATTAATAATAAGAAGAGGGTAGAGTTTATCTCCATCCAGAACATTGCTGTGCAGTAATAATAGCAGGCATATTTGTTCTCATCAGCTTGGCTTCCATTATTAATGACATTAAAATCTATAGTCTGTAATTAATCATTTGGAAGCAACAGTAGTGTAGCACCTTGTTTTGTTTCCCTTCAGTTGATTGTTTTGTAAATTCACATTGTTGGTTTGTGTTTATTGATACTTGCCATGGTCCTGATCCTGATTTTTCATTATAAGATTAAGATACTAAATGTTAAGTGTACATTCTGTCATTGCTTTGAAAAGCACTGTGACAAAAAGGAAACGCTTGGAACCTGTGTACAACTTCTGGGACCTTTTCTCTTACAACAAGTATTTAAACCAGTATTTTCAGCCACAAGCAAGGTCAGTTGCTTGCAGCTGAAAATACTGGTTTAAATACTTATTAAAAAAAGTGATGTGTGTAAGTCATTTTCAGATCAGCTGAGGTGATGGTGGTCTCTGCTGGCTGAAGTTCCCCAGCAGACACCTGAGAACCTGTTCTCTAAGGTGGTACAGGCTGTGGGCTTTGTGTATTATGATACTGGGAGAATTCTAAGTAGCAAAAATATCATTTAAAACAGTGCTTGTCCAACCTGTGCTGCTGGCCTTGGTATCTCAGCGGAGCAAAATTAACTATGATTTTAAGGAACAAGGGGACAAGATACATTGTAGTTATTTAAGACAGTACTCTTTTCTTTCTGATGCATGAAGTAGCTTCCAGGTATCAGTAGGTCACACTCTAAATATACCTAAATAGCAATACTTGGCATATTTAGATTTTGTCTAAGTGGGTTTTTTCTTTTTTTTTCCCCCTTCTCTGTCTTAGTTTGTAAGACTTGTATCGTTCAACACTTTGAAGACAGCAATGACTGTCCCAGGTGTGGCAACCAAGTGCATGAGACCAATCCACTAGAAATGTTAAGGTAAGAAGCTATGTTACAAAATTTGCTGAAATGGAAGAAGAAGAACAAAAATATCTTAATGTCTTTTTCCTAAAAGGGAAATAATTGTTTTGCTTATTTGTATAATGCATATATTAACTGTTCTAAGCCATATAGGTTGTCATTTTCTCAGCTCCCACTACATTCTAAATTTATTTTTTTCAGATATAGTAAAAGGAAGAAACATAAGGGAAAGACACAGAAATAGTGCTTATATTGTACAAGTTTAAAAAAAGCCATTTTAATATCTCTGTCAAGCAAATAAATGAACCAGGTACCTTTTATTCTTTACATGAAGTTAAATTCTAGAGGGTTGTTTTTTCAAATTATTTAGGGCATTCCAAACCTCATGGCAACTTTTTCTTTTTAGAGCAACATACAGAAAATGAATCATGTTAAAAGCAATGTTTTTCAGGGCATAAGTCTACCAATTTGAATTGAAATCCACTGTAAGATTAATTAAAAGGCACTCATGTAAAAGGTTTTACATTAAAAATACCCTTTTTTGAGATTTTTTTTAATATTGTATTAACACACCTTTTTAAAAACAATTATCCTTCATGAAATTCTGGATTCACTTTTAGTGATGTTATGTTGAAACAAAGATGGTAGACATCTGATAAGACAGAAAAATCAAGAAATGTCATCATAAGTGGAAGAACTTCATGTTTTCCTGCAGTGATGAAGGCACTCCCTGCCCTCACTCCCAACACCACCTCCACCCCATCCCCCACTATTATTGTAATACTGTTGTGAACTTAAGAGGACTTATTCTTATATCAATGTAAAAATATAAATTTACATCTGGAATTTACTAGGCTTGGTATCATTTCCTGGTGTAATTGGGTTTTTTTACAATTTGTCATACATTGCTTTGATTTTTGACTGATCCATTTGTGCACAACCATTCCCATACTTGAGTTATTTACCGAGAGGATAACTGAGAGAGACTGAATTCAGCAGCTGTAAAGGGTGTTATTGGCCTAAGTCATTGTCATCTGAATATTTTTTGGAAGGGTGGGAGTGAGCAGGTTTATGCAGATTTCTGTCAGTTTCTGAGGTGCTGTGTGTGTCATAACAGAATATGCTATAGGCTCCTAACAAGCTGAGAACAAAAGCATTTAGAAATATTTCTTTTATTCTGATAGAACCACTTCATATGAGGTGAAAAATGCATTTTGCGAAATGTGCAGTAGATGTTTAGTAAACAAATACTGTCCTTTGAGCAGGAAATTATAGATGGGTGAGGAAAGTTGAGAGGACAAACCAGAAATGTGGGAAGAGCTATTTTCTGTGCAATTATTTCCTGAAATTCCTTTTAGAGTCATTTGGTCTCTTCGCCGAGAAACTGCATATAGTTAGTAGTTTCCTGGTTGTATTTTATGAACCAACTTTAAATATTTGCTAAACTAATAATCAGAAGAGCACGTGAGCCATGCAAGGGAATAATCTTTCTGGGATGTTGCCTGCATAACTTGATTCAAGTCTTACACTCTGACCATGGAGATAAGCCCCATCATTGCTAAAGAATGCAGTCATTTTCTGAGAAATACTGTTGAACACCACTTAGTAGTTTTAACTAAGATCTCTCAGATAAGCTTTATGAACTACTTCTAAACTCAGTTCTGAGTAACTTCATAACTATGTGAGCTTTTTACATGTATCTCTTGGTTGGCAGCACTTAGGGTCTGTTGCAACTACAAGACTAAGTCTGAAATTCAACATTGAGCTCTAAAATGAAGATGTAGGAAGAGTGTTACATTTTAAGAATTCCTTTTACTGATTTGGCAGAATTCTGCATCGTCAGTACTCAGTAGGGTCTGTGTTGATAATGCCACAAAGGCAGACTTCTTTTCCTCTTGCTAGCATACTCCAGTGCATGCAAGTTTTCCTGAGCAATTGTCTTAGTTTGGTTCACATTTGCTGATAATTATCAGAGAGTGTTGATCTTGTAACTCATGCAGTATTATAGAAGAGGTGAAATAAGCTGACAGAAATGCTTGGTTCTTCTTTCTGTATATTCTGGTTTGGAGATTTGGAAGATAGCTGGAAGCTATGGGAATGGAAAGAGGTGTCTCTAAAATATCAATGTTCTTGTTTCAAGATTAATAGGAAGTATCGTAGTGAATCACTGAGATCACCTTTTTCCAGGTAGTTTCATTTTGGCATGGGTTTGATGTGAGTCACAGAAATAGAAATCTTTATGTCAGAGTGCTTACATATGTGGATTATGAGAACACTGAAAGATGCATCTGAAATTGAGAATCTTGTAATAGTTTCATTTTTCCCTAAAGTTTTAGTTTCCCTGCATTTGAAGATCAGATAGGACTTTTTTTTCCTGCCCCTTGTCAGAGTATTGATTAGTGTTATCCTCTATAAAGGAAGAAGATTGTTTTGTTTAGTTTATGGAAGAAAATTAAGTCATTGATGAGAGTGCAAAGCCACTTCTTGCTTCTAGCATTGTAAATTTGCACAGTATACTGGATTTTTTTGCTATTTTAGCATTACCAGAGAGTTTTGTTTTGGGCCATTGAAAGTAAATTAGAAAGTGTTAAATGGGAATTTTCAAAAATAAATGAAAGAAAACCAGCATGTATTATACCATCCTGAAGAACAGAGGGATTTTTAATTAAGGTAGTGATGTTCTCTTTTGAAGTCCTTGTTTCATTTCTTTTAATGAGTAAATTATGAAGGTTGGAACTTTCTTACAGTGTGAAATGAATTCCATTTCTAATCCATGTTCCCAAGTTCCCAGTGCTTTGCTGTGGGAGCCCCATAGAAAGCAGTACCATGTAGTTAGTTACCTTAGATACTGACAGAGGAGGCTACAAGATGCACCATCTGGGAAGGTAGACCTACATTGTCATCTATCAGAAATCAAGCAATCAATCTGATCAATCAAGATCAAATCTATCAGACATTCTACAGTTTAAATTTCCTTCTTATCAGTGAGAAATTGCTCTCTGTGCTGCTATGGGAGGTATGTTTCATTTGCTGAACTTTTGTTGTTGTGGTTGTTGTCCCCTTAAGAAAAAGCAATTAAAAGTCCATTGTGGCTGTAGCTGAAACATGAATATTCCTATGGTATGACTGTGTCTACTGATGGATACCACAGGGATCTAGTCTCAGAACTTGATGGTTGGGTTATGGGTCTAATTGTAAACTTTGAAGTACAAGTAAAAATTCTGTGAGGATAACCTTGAATACTCAGGCATTTATTTTAAGATAATTGTTATCAATTTATATGGATTGTAGGCATTCCTCAACAATAAAAACATTCAGTTTTACACCTGCTTTGCAACAGTTGGTGAACAAATGACAGAACAGCTAGGGCTTTTTTAACAGGCCTATAGTGTATTATTAATACCATGTATACACCTGTATTTGCAAATACATGTGTAAAGAAATATATTGTTATTGAGGTGAAAAAACAAGGAAATTTTAAATAAGGAAGATTCTGGCTGCATGTCAAGGTACTTAGTTTCTCTGTATTACTTAGTATTTTATTTTCATCAGTACTTTATTGTCATGAATTTTTGTTTAGGCTGTGGGCAATGGAAGTTTCTGCTGGCAGGAGAGAACATAAAGGGCAAAGGAGAGGAAGGAAAAGGAAACAGAATGAAAGCCAGAGGAAGCTGAAGGATAGGAGACCAGGAGAGGAAGTAGAACTAGAAAGCAGATGATAAACTAAATGTATAGAAGAGTTGGTTAAATTCAGAGAAAAGGAAAGAAAAGGTTTTTTGCTTCAGCAACAAGTATAACTGCAGTGTGTACACTGGAAAGGGCCGTAATAACTAGTTTTGGCACTAATATCAGGGTATCAGAGGACATGCCTGTGCTGTGTACTGTCTTCTGGTTTACAATTCATGGCAGATTAAAATAGTTCAAATTAATTATGCTGGGTACTGAGATCTGTCAAGTCATAGCAGCATGGATGCACTGTGGTCTTCTTTATCCTGCCAAGGCTGGTTTGTCTGTGGTGTGGTAAGTAGGGAATAGTCTGTTCAGTTTTTCGTAACAGGCTTGTTACCAAAGCACTTCAACACTTAATATGATAATGGAGTTTAGAATTTTCATGCTTACTACTCATGAGCTGGACATTAGAATAGGAAACTACTTTTCCAGTCTGTTACCTCTAGTAACACTATTGTTTACATGTAATACAAATTTTAAAAAAATAAACTGGAGTAAAATGTTTTTCTCCTTTGTTACGTTCTTATCTTTATACATTAAAAAATAAACTCCATAGTTATTTGTATGATGAATCCATTTAGGAGGTGGTTGAGATAAACTTTTAATGCATGTTGTCTCTCAAGCTAAAATCAGTTCACTTTGACAAGATTTATTATTGACCAGAAAAATGCAACTCATTTTATTTTTCAAAAGTTATTTAAACACTAAAAATACTTGAAATGCCAGTTTCCATTTAATGTGAAATGTATTTTTTCCCTCTGAAAGGCTGGATAACACCTTAGAGGAAATTATATTTAAGTTGGTGCCTGGACTTCGAGAACGTAAGTTTCTCCTTTGGTTTTGGGAACTGTTTGGGTTGGTGGAGGGAATATGGCTATTTCTAATTATATACCTGGTATTGACTTAAAAATTCACATTACTGTTCTTTGATGTTAACTAGAGGAACTGCAGCGAGAAATTGAATTTTGGAAGAAAAACAAACCTCAAGAAAATGGACAAGGTGATGAATTTTTCCCTCTCTCATCTGTAACACTGCTTATTACGACCAGTTTCTTCACTCATACAAGTACATTTTTGTTTTAGTGAAATCAAAGATAATACAGAAACTTGTAGCAAATCTGTGCAAATGTATGGGCCTTCACATACTGTTGCTTACCTATCAATGAATTGGTTAACAAACTCTAGCTGTTTTACCATTATTTTTATTTGCATTACACTAGGCTCTCAGTTGCAACGCTCTCACAGTTGTCCAGCTGAATTCTTAATTTTCTTAAAAGAGCATGACACAGAATTTTTTACAGATTTTTTACAAATTACTTTCTGTTACCAAATTTGACCATCTGTTAAGTAGGAGGTTGTCAAGAATTAGTTATGACAAGTAGTAAAACATTTTTTCACGCATGCTAAATAATTGTTTTATATAGATTCCACATTGCTTTTTTGTTTCTTTCTTTTTGGTTGGGATTTTGTTTGGGTTTTTTTGTTTGTTTTTGCTTTGTTTCATTTTTTGTAGTTGACCCATGAACTTTGAAACTTAGTATTGAGGTGCTAAGTGAGGACCACATCCAGCTGGTTTTATGCCTTTTTAATTTGACATCAAGTTTTTAATACCATAGCTGATTTGATTTGATTTGTTTTTAAAGAACTTTTGAAAGACTCTGCTAAGTTAAAAAATAGCTATTTTCAGTAAAGGGTAACTGTCAAGTAAACATCTTATAACATTCTTCTGCATTCATTTCTTTATAATGTCTTCTTTTCAACTTCGTAACATTTCATTTTCTTTCTCACAAGTTTTGTTGATTTGCATTTGGCATCCATTGTAAAGGGCAATGTTATTTTCTGTATTATATAAATAAATTTATTAGTTTACTATAGTATACTATGTAGTGCATACTTGTTCAGTTTTAAAAATACTTAGAAAAAATTTTTGTGAGATATAGACATTTCTTAACTGTTTAGAAGATGGTCTTCTGCTATATACATAGAAAGAATTAACAGATAATTTGCAAATTTGTACAATGTGACTTTGACCAACTTACTCTTCTGGTTCTTACCTTCCTCTCCTAATTTAATGATAAACCTGATGGAGGTGAATTAGTAAAGTGTGGTGAGAGTTTGGATTGGTTTGGGAATGAGAGGAAGGCTCTAACTCACAAATTATACTTTTGAGTAGCTACAGATGTATTCAACTCCATTAGTAGTTGCCTGGGGCTATGGAACTTTGTCTCTACAAACCATTTGAAAGTCATGACAACTCATTGAGACAAATTATGAGCACTTAAGCTATTTTCTGCTATAAACAAGCAGTTAGAATCTTGCCTGGGAAAAAATTATTTGCTGAGAGCAATTTCATTTAGAAGAGACTGTTTCAGTTGTCAATACCATGCCCTGCAATCAGATTCTCACTGTAGCTTAAGAATCTGTCTGTTACATGCTGTCACTGCATGGTTCCTAACCTAAGCATCTAAGAGCTGTAAAAAAAAATCCCAGGACTTAAAATTTTCACATACCAGAAGGAAAAATCCCTAAACAGTAAAGCATATCTCAGGCATTGGTGACTCCTGTAGGAGAGTGGTTTCCAGAAAGAATTGATGATGAAATACCATGGTACAGAGAAAAAATATTCATTGGCACTCTCCAACCTGAAGTGAACAAATGATTGTGACAGGTGGACTGCACCTGCTCGATTAATAGAGTTTGCTTCCTGGACTTTCAGAAAAAAAAAAAAAAGAAAGAAAAAGAAAAAAATCTGTAGTTTGATACTGTAAATTCTCAGTAGGAAGATGATAGGAACAAAATGTATGTATAATACACATTCAACTAAACGTGTCAATAGCTAATAGAGAATTGGGAATAAATCCTTCATAATTACTGAAAACTTAAAAATTTTAAGAGAAAAAAGTAATGAATATAGCTTAAAACTCACCTTGAATATGTAAACTGAACAAAAACAACTAATTACTGTGTCAAGAAACTCAGTCATGGCTTGCTGTTTATTGAAATTTACATTCTATTTTCTCATCTGAACTCTTGTAAATTCCTTTTGAAGTGTGGTAAGTGTAGGAAAGCAGCAGATCTGAAAGTTTTTTAGAAAACATGAAAGCAGCTTATTCAAGTTAATTGTGATAATGGTTTATTCCAACAGAGAGCAGCCTTTGTTTTAAATCAAAATAAGTAAGTTGGGGATACAAAATACCCCAAATGTATACAATAAGATTATTGTATACTGTACTCTAAATCTGTAAAACTTACTCCATTTTATGGTTGTTATTATTGATCTACATTGCAGCCTTGTCTAGATGTACTTGCTAGTCTTAGCATTTGAGTGCTCAACTTTGCTAAGCCTTTCTAAACTATACAATGGTACCTTTTCCAAAGAGTTAGAATTTTAAACCAGGAACCAATAGAAGATGTTAACAGCAGAGTGAAAGGAGATAACATGTTGTATGTGATTATGTGGTTTGTATAAGCTCTGCTAAAAAATGCACAGACCTTTCCTCCTTTCATATATTTTTTCTTTTTGAAGGGGGATAAGTAAATATATGGCTATTTAGTTGTAAAATCCTTCTAGAGAGAAACACCTGGAGTTCTTACAGTGACCTACTAAGGTCTGGTCAAAAGTGGATGAAATCTAAGGTTTCGTTTACCTTGTGATTACATTACAGGAACTTGTCTTCACTGGATTATTATGACAGTTAATATGAATTGATTAGCTGTGTTACTTTGATATATAAGTGTTGGGATTAATTATTCCACTGTTTATTTAAAAACACTATTTTTGTTGCTAACTGCCACACTATACACTAGGTTTACATGTCTGAGTGATTGTGATGCATGCACAGTTGCAGGGTTTGAATTATCAGACATATCAGAAGTAGGCAGCCATACCCAGTATAGTCCATCAACTAATTATTTTCTGTTATATAGAAATCTGTTGCTGGCATATTGCATTAAAATATTGGTAGCAAGAATTTGTTTCCAGAGATTTTTTAATTGGTCAGTTAAGAATGCACTGAATTAAAATTGTGTAAAGTTAATGTGAAGAAAAATTACGGCTCATAAAAATGCCATATTTCCTTAAATATGTGATTTTTAATTACTTCATACTTAAATAATATGATCTTCATATTTTACAGATGAAAGTCCAAAAGCTGATAAACCCAAAGTAGATGAGGAGTGTGATGAAAATGAAGAAGATAAAGACTATCACAGGAGTGACCCACAGATTGCAATCTGCCTCGACTGTTTACGCAACAATGGGCAGTCAGGAGATAATGTCGTCAAAGTGAGTAGCAAACAAGCTGTGCTGCAGTTATTGATGACAGAATAGCATCTTATAGGAGCCAAATCATTTTATAACTGTTAAAAATAAACCTTCATGTAGTAACCTGTTCCCACTTCCACGCTTATTTAGTCCTTCCCTTTGAGGCATTTCAGCACATCTTTGGAATTTTGTGAAAATTACAGTTCTCTACAGAAAACCATCTGTGACAGTAGAATTTTTTTGTGTGTGTGGATTATAGTTTTGTAGTATACAATGTCTGTGGTATAGAACTGCATTACACAACAGATTACAGCACACTGCAGAGGTATTTACAAATCTAGCTGTAGGTGAGCTGCCTCATACCTTCAGGATTACTGTCTTAACATGCCAGAATGAACCTGCTTATCAAATAGGTAGTGCCCTGAATGACTGGGATCCAGATCTTCTGATCAACTGTAAACCTGATTCTGACTCTGATTTGTTCAAAGTCAGAATATGGGCCTTGGGGAGATCACTTCAGTCTGCAAAATGTGTAGAGTTATACCTGCCAATTGCTGTTTTAAAAATTAGGGGTGTTTGACTTCTATTCCTGAAGGGGATTACCTAACATATTGAGTCTAGGAGAAAGTCTTTAGAAATCACCTTAGATTTTAACAATGTTCTATTAAATTACAAATAGAAGAATAAAAAGAAAAATATATTTAAGAGCTTTTCTAATAAAACTACTTATATTTTCTTTGTGTTACATGTTTGTTACATGTATAACTTTGGAGATTCTTAACACTTCTAAGAAATGCAGCATTTGTTCAGCCCCTAACATTACTAACACAAACACATAGATTATTTAAGTTCTTCTGGGGGTTTTGGTGGTAGCTGGGTTTTGATTTTTTTCTTTCCTCTCTTCTGTATCTTTTAGAAGTATCTTTAGAACCAGAGATGGCTCAAATGAACTTGTTTATCATCTTTTAAATTTTGAAAACAAGTGAACAAAAATGAACCTATGGTGTCATTATGAATTAGAAGAGAGTACAGTAAAATTGGTTGCTGGTTGAAAAAATTATCAGTTACAGCTGTTCTTGCACTAAAGATTGCTCACATTTTCCTGAATTTCTAACATGTTTTTTCTGATTTGTTGCTGTTGCTTTAGGGTTTAATGAAGAAATTTATCCGCTGTTCTACTCGAGTGACCGTGGGAACTATCAAAAAGTTTCTCAGCTTAAAATTAAAACTTCCAAGTTCCTATGAGGTACATTTGAAAGAAAGATGTTTGTATTTTTATTTCCCTGCAACATAATACATTTTTATGAAATTTAATGATGTTTCCACCTGCTTTCCCTCTTTCCAGGGATACAGGAATTTAGACTGAAGTACAGACTTTTGCTTCAGGCTGTCCCCTTACAGGAGCCAAAGGCTGCATGCAGGGCAGGCTGCCTTTAGCACCAGCAGCAGCCTCCCAGCTTTGGTCAGGGGTAGGGCTGAGTTAGGTTTGGTGCACAGCTTATAACCATACACAGGAGTTTGTCACGGTGTCATGACATGCTGACCAGCCTTTGTGTTACAAAGAATCTGCTTACATCAAAACTTCTACTTTTTTTGTCCAAAACCCAGAAAACATTATAGCTTGAACATGAAAATACTGTCAAACATTTGCACTGGCAGGCAGCGGTAAGATGCTATAATACAGTGTAAACTAGACATTTTTCACACTGAGATCATTGTTTTTCTCTGTCTTTGGCTTTCAGTTAAGGAATGTCTGTACACTTTGAAGTGCATTTTTCTTGTAATTTATAGTAATCTATAGCTTTTAAACTAATTTTTTAAAGTTTCTTTATAATCTATTTTTAAATGAAAATTGCTGTACTTCTGGTTTATATCTTTGGATTTGAAAGAGCACTGGCATAGCAAGGTGGCCTTCAAAATACAGCACAAGGCTTTCTCTTCAAACAGATACTGTGCAGTGTAGCTAAATATAGGGAATGTTTGTCTGCTGGTGATTTCATACCTCAGTAGCAGACTTCCTTCTGTCCACACTTCAAATAACAACACAAAAGTGAAAAAATACCAGTTGAATACCAGTGTACAAAATAGCATATTGTCGGCATGCTGTATTCATCCAGGTTTGATATACATGTCTGATGGAATTGTATGATAGGAGTGGAGGGATTAACTCTGGAGATTCACTTAGCAGTTCATTTAGACATTAAAATTCTGCATCCCTTTGTCTTACTGTTTGTTCTGTTGTATTTTAAGCTGGATGTACTATGCAATGGAGAAATCATGGGGAAGGATCATACTATGGAGTTCATCTATATGACAAGATGGAGACTAAGAGGCGAAAACGTAAATGCTGTTACATTATTGATAAATGATGTTTTGGTATATTTATTATAGAGACTATACATGCTTTCACATCTTAGGCCTGAATATAACTGATGACCCTTAAAACAACCCTATTTAAAAATGCCTTCTGCATGTTTTCTGATTTTTTTATGTGAAACCCTGTGGGTGAGACCCTGCAGCACATATATTGTGTAGATTCTGAAATGTCAAAATAGGGGATGTACAACGTGTACATGGAAGTTCTGCTCAGAGTTTTAAGCCAAGTAACTCAGAACCCAAGCCCTTGTTCTTTTTCAGCAATTTTGCTTTTGGTGACCTTTTGAGTTACAATAGTTGGGGAATCTGCATCCAGCAGTTCTTCAGTAAGGGTCTGTTTTATTCAGTCAATAAACTGAAAGTGACACTGAAAAATTACTGGTGAAATCTAATTGTTTTATTACTGTTTCTGTTAATACTACCTCTATTCTCTTTGGATATGGTGTATAACAATAATATTCAGATAACAGCCCAGATGGGTTTTCCTTGCTGCATGTGTATATTTTAGAATTGCAGTATTTAACTTTTTAAAAGACTTTTTTTCAGGACTGATATTCAGCATGGTTTAGTATTGCCTTGCATATTGCCTTTTTTGGTTAGAAGTCAATATCCCCTTCTCTTTCTTTTATGCATTTGTTTGTGTGTGACTGTTGATTGGTCTTCACTCCTTACTCCTTTGTAGTATATGCAAGTTTGTCTATCATTACTAGTGGAGGCTAAATTAGGGTATAGCTAAGGTTAAGCATTTAACATACGTTAATGTACTGATCTGAAGAAAATTCCAAACTTCTTCTATTCTTTTTTTTGTTTTAAGCTTCCTAGTGCTCAGAATAAAAAGCACTGGGGTATGGACAGAGAAGACAGAGGATTAAACATACTGTAGAGTTAACAATTCACAAGTTTCCTAAAGTTTTGCCTTAATCTGAAGCTGAAGGGGGAAGGATAGATTTTGATAGGAATTAGGGAGGTCAATGTATATAGGCAAGTATTTGATAAATTTGAAAGTAATACTGCACTGAAATTTGGTGATTGCTGTAACCCCAAGATTGTGCGAGTAAGGGACCTTTAAGTAGAATTTTTTCCAATAATGCCTTGAAACCAGTGGATGTTTTTTTGATTTGCCATAATGTATTTTTGTTAGCATTGACTGTACTATTAGGAAGTGTTGATGCAACAGTTTTAGTGATAATGGAATTTTTTCATGGCATTTCGTCCTGCAGCCCTTGCCTACAAATGGACTTCTGGCAGCTGCATGAAACTGGAGGCAACAGTAACTATGATCTTGATAAAAAGATATTTGCACTAAAAATTTTCAAAAATCTCAGAAACTGTAGTTTTTAACATTCAGTGAATGCAAGAGTTGGGAACTCCTGGTTAAGTTTGTAAGTGTATTTATATACATGTGTACACTACTCTGTATTTATATACATGTGTATATATACACTACTCTTTCATGTAGTTTTAAATCACTCCCCTGAAGTCAAAGGTTAAAACCTCTAAAAATTTCATTTTGCTGGTAATAAATCCAGTAATTTCTAGGCTTCTATGATTCTTTTTTCCTCAATGAAGTTGTAATGGTAATTAATTAACAATCTCTTCTTCTGAATGAAGATCAAGTGAATCCATTATCTTAATCTCTGGTACTATTGACCATGAGCTTTTATTGGCATAGCTGTGGACCTTACATGAGGCAGACAAGAAAAGGGAAAAAGGTCCTATTTGTTCATTAAATAAGTCTTTCCTGATTTTAAATAAGTAAATTGACTGTAACCTTTACATTTAAAGATTAAAAAAAAAAATCAATAAATGGTAAATGTGTATGTCCAGCTGTGGATGCCTCTTATCTGATCAGAAAATCATCTCCTTCGCAGTTTCGGTGTCAGAACTGCTCATCTTCGCAAGTCTGCTCACAGGATGGCACTTTCTATCAGGTAAGAGGCACTCACGACTGTACATATTACAGTCATTAAGGTCCTGTCAGCACCTCCATTGTAATTTAACTTGTGGAGTTTTATAAATTCCTCACTACAAAGTGCTAAAACTCTCTGAGCGAGGCCTGAGCATTTTCATTCCTGCAGCACAAACTTTATTCAAAGGATTTGGGAGTTTGTCTTACTTTGCCTTAAGCCAATTTGTTTGTGATTTTTTTGAGAGATATCATTCTATAGGTTGATATCCATATCAGCCTCAAAGGATTATCTGCCTCTTCCTGTCTCATTCCTCTGCATAAGCAGCATTGGGCAGTCACTGGCAAGGGATAAAAAATGAAGAGTGTGAATTAAGAGACTACACTGGTTTCATCTCTTTATGGGAATTCACATGTCCTCATTTGGATGGAGTAAAAAGATGTTAGATTTTTCTAAACTCTGTTCCTTTCCCATTTTTAAAATTAGAAATGAATAATATCTAGAAGCAAAACCTCCAGACCCTGCAAACCGAAGCTGATTTCTAGGTTTCACTGACCAGTCTGGTTCCCAATACTATTTGAAAAAGTATTTCAGCTTCCTCATTGAGAATTTTGATTTGAATTTTAATTTCTAAAAGTTGCTTTGCAACTTTGGAATACTATTTTTGTCTTGAGTAAAAAATTAGAGCTAGTGGTAGAGGTTCACTCCCCACTACTGATGGAAGTGAACTACTGCACTCATACCTCCTTCAATAATTAGAATTGTCCTAGCATAGTGCATTTGATTTGTACAGTTTAGTGATTTTGTTTGCTAAAACAAGAGCCTCATTGGTTTACTTTGCAATTTCAGTGTGGTGATTGCTCTGTCTCTGCCTATGTGTGCTTCCAATTAGATCTGCACACTTTTAGAGACAATTTATATACTCAAGACCATGTGAAACAGCATTTAAATAATCTGGTAGTCATGTCTTGTGCAAAGAAAAAATTAATCAGAGACCAAGTAATTTATGATACCACAGATACATGTTTGTTAATTGCACATGCAGACTAGACGTGGTGCTCCCTATCTTCTCTCCTAAATACTCCTACTACTGTTAATACCTCTGGGTTTACCTTGTGATTTCTCTGAACTCCAGTTTGTAAATCCCCTGCAAGTGTGATCACATTTAGTTCTGATGATATTTCACTACCATGGCAGGGAAAGTTTATTAACTGTGTAAGTCTCTGGAGCTATATCTTTGTTTCTTCATCTCTGTTGCATTTGAAGGATGAAGCAAAATGTTTCTGATTTTAATGATAGCTTCTGTAATAATTCTTTATACTTCCAAATTTGGAATTTAAAAATCTTAGCTTTGTTTCTCTGTCGTATGGCAAAGAGGTATTTAAGGCCATACAGCTGCTGAGACAATGAGATTTGCCAGGGTTTTATGCTATAGAAAATATCCAGTATGCTAATGTAGTTCAGAAGAAAACTTGAGACAAACAAAATGCTGACAGACTGAAAAATAAGAGGTTGAGTATAACAGCAGTTTGAGCAACAAGTGCCCAGATATTCTACAGCTCTTTTGGGAAACCCATCCACTCCTGCCTTCCATTCCACTTAGGCATCCAAGAAGCTGGTTTGCATTTTTTTTTTTTTTCAGTAGGTATTAATAAAAACTTATCACTAGATCTGAGCTTAAGGAGTTTGGATTTGGGGGAGAAGGTTGTCTTTCAGAAAACCAGCTGACAGCAATTTGACCTTTTTTTATAGTTTAGCTATGGAACCTCTGTATATAAATTTCAAAGTACATCACCTGTAAATATACTTTGGTTTAGAAAGCATAAAATGTCAAGATTGCTTTTTATCAAACACAGCAACACAGAAATAGGAGTTGTTTGAGCACTCCCAAGTATAAATGTAATAAAACATAAATATTGAAATATATAAAAGCAGATACAGAAACTATATCAGTGACAAATAGCTAATAGATTTGAAGTACAGGGATGGATTTAACTGTTGGATTGTATGGAATTATTTTGTATAAATTGTCATATACATCTGTCTTAGAGATAAGGTCTGGCTATTCTTAAGGTAGTCTTTAATTGCGTTTTCTTTGTATTGTTTATGAATCATGTCTTCATGCTTTCTTGTTTGTTTTTGTTGTTGTTTTTCCCTTGCTTGTTTTCAGTCTTACCCTATGGTACTTCAGTATCGACCTAGAATTGACTTCGGTTAGACCAAAGGGCCAGATCCCACTGAGATGAATCCTGCACTATTTGTTTACCCATCGACAGATTGCACAATGAATGGATGTGCCTGGATTGGGGGGACAGCCAGAATTTCAGCATGCAAATAAGGACATTGTCTTTCTTAAAATTGTCAGTTGCATCTCTGTTGTTTCTATTAGAGCAAGCCAAGTGCCATTCTGCTACTGAAATGTGCATAAGATATTTGTGTATCTGAAGAGTGTGCTGCAAATCATAGCCAAAATCATGAAGTGTACAGTCAAGACTCAAAACCTATGGAATATTTTTGCTTGCGTGTTAGAAAATTTTTCCGGTCCTAATATTGATTACACTAGCAAAATGGCAGAGTGCTCATTCAGTGGTGTTGCAATTTCACACACTTACTATTTTACTGAATATTGTTGTTCAAATCATAGAGTACTGTAAAAATAACTAAGGATTATACCTTGACAATATTTTGTATAGAAAATATATTTTAAAAAGTGGTGATTGGGCCACTACCTTTTCCTTGATAAGGTTCTCATGGGTCCAGGTATAGCTCACTCATGAGTATGCAACAGTCCTTTTGCAGTGAATGAAGATTAATTACGCTGAACAAGAGATGTAGAACATGATAATCCAAAACAGTAATTTTAAATCTTCTAAATTGCTAATATTGCTTAAAAGCATTGCAGCCTTTGTGATTGCACTTTCTGATGGTTTCCCTAAAGTTTGGAATTTGGGATACTAGCTATTTTTGGAAAAATGGCTTCTGGTCAGATTACATTTCTTCTAATAAAGCCTCCATAAAAATGAAGGTAAAATAATATAAATGTCTATGGAACAACTAAATTCCGATACAAATTGTGACCAAGGCAAATTTTTTCATAAATATTACTTTTCATATTAAACATTTCCTTTTAAGATTGAATAGAGGCCTATAATATGCTAAGACAAAAATAATATATAGCTTTAATTACATACTGTATCTCTTGTGACTATCTGGAGTTTAGAATTCATTTCAGAAATTTTCATTAGTTAAAGTCACATCATAAAACTATTTCCATAAAATTTGAGGTAATGCAATACTGAAGATAAGCAGTCTGACCAAAATAATTGTTCAGGTCATCTTTTTTCCCTAAGACCTGGTAGTGCTGGATAAAAAGTGATTGTTGCCTTAGGTATTGCAAGCATAATGGTTCTAGTATGGGATATTTCTTGGGGTTTTTGGTAATGTTGCAGGGAGCATAGCAATGTGTATGTTTTCTGTCTTCTGTTGTCTTTGCTTAAAAGTCAATTGAGTTTTTCTGATCAGATTCTCTGGAGATACTTATAGTTCAGTCACATTGTGTAATTTCTACTTAGCACATGCCTGCTAGTGTTGTAGATAGCTATTTACTTTCTTTATGACTTTTGCATATAGCAAAAAGGAACCAAATCAATTTTTTCACAAGCTACTGTAGAGTGAACTGATCATTCTTAGACAGACAAAGTGAATTTTTTTTCTTGGGATCAAATACAAAAGATAGATGTGAGGCTGTAATTCCTTTGTAAGTTTACGTTCGTGTACAGTAGTATGTTCTGTAGGAGAAATAAGCATGTTGTGGATTAAACCTGGCCCCTTTAATGTTGTAAGGAGTTCTAACAGCGATGACTCGAGGAATCAGGCGTAGTTGGGTTGAATCCTACCATTGCACTCCAAAGCCCCTATGAGATGCAGACATCAAGATGCTGTCGGTAGCAGTCTGTGAAGGAGCCCTGCCATTCCAGGTCAAGGTTGCACATATTGTGCAGATGCCAGTGGAACTGGAGAAGGGAAATGTTTAGGAAGAAGCTGCTGCCTCTTTCTGCAGTGTGCTGGCCAATACAGGCACTGCTTTGCCCCAAACCAGGTGGGGTGCACATGCTGGCTGCAGGGAGCAGACATCCTTTTGCCCACCCAGTCTGTAATGTGCTACTTGACAGAAGGAAGATAATCCTTGTAGAGAGGGCCCTTCTCTGCAGTGTCTCTAGGGGAAATTAGATTCTTTTTTATATATAGAAGTCCATCTCATGGAGCAGCTTGGAAGAGCAGAGCATCCTTTCTGATTGAAAATCATTCTTCTCTTTAGTATATACAGTTGTTTTGTACAGTAGAAATAGGATATTATTTGTAAATATTTACATGCACATACAAATTACACCTTACAGTTTTTATCTATTTCATGTGTTTTTATATCAGAATTTTCACTCTAGATTTGCTTGACGTAAAACACTTATTTCAATTTATCACAAAACTAATGCTAGGATGCTTAAGCATAATTTCTGCATGGTTCAGGGAACAATTTTTTTCTCAACAATTGTGTTTGCTCTTTTGAAAAAATTTGAACAGACTTGTTTTAAAAAGACAGGAACATACAAGTTTTAATCCATCCACTTAACAGGGCCCTTGGAATTGCACTATTTTGCCTTGGCTTTGGAATGGCAACTAATAGAAGCTTCCTTTGACTGATAAATTCCTGTATTGGTAATTCAGAGAATTATGTGAATTTTCTCAATCAAAGGTGGACATTGGTTTTAATTTCTGGTATTTTCTTCATGCAAGTTAAAGGCAGATTACAGAAGGCAAATCTTCATTTTAAGCATGGAAAATACTGACAGATCTGAATCGACGTTCCCAACTGCAAATGGTGGCATTAAATGCATATGAACTAACCACCTACACTTGATGCATTTCTGATTTGATGGCATGGTGCCTGAGTGCTGCTGTAGTTTAATAGTTTTTGTAAAAGTAAAGTGCCAGTGAAATACATATCTTAACTGGGCAGCTTGTGCAACACAGGCATTGCCTTCTTTACAGGAAATTTTCACTCATATAGTACATATGTGCCATGTCTCTACAGATACACAGATTTTAATTCATTTGTGCCAATTAAGAGTATCTGAGCACCATAGGAATGTGAGAATGCATGTGCAGATTCCTGTGTGCCAAAGATGGAGTAAAGTGAAATGAGTACCTAGGCATTCCCTTCAGACTGCACCATATGCCATGCTAGAGCAGATGCCTGGAGAAAGTCACAGTTTCTGAGCATTTCCATGACAAAGTGTCACCATTATTTCCTTGTAAAGCATAGGAATATAAAATAAGTGTTGCTGCCACTGTGTTTCTATGACTTTCCCATATTGGCAGTATCTAACTGCAGAGGGACCTAAAAAATTCCACGCTACTACCTAACCTTGCTGGCCCTTATTTAGCACATTTGGTGCTGCTTGGCTTTTTTTCCCTGGAAGTGAAAAAACTCATTAATGAAAATCATAATCAACATTTTATTGAGCATAGCTGGTTGCTGCATTTATCTAGTAACAAGCCGTAAAGTAGAATTTAGAAACAAGATCCTGTAATATCTCAAACAATATGGAATTAAATGATTAATCAAGAGATGTATCTTCTGTGATGCATTACTACACTCCTGGGAGCTAAGGGCCTAGTCCTATGAAAGATTTTTTAAATGAAATACCAAATAAGATTGCTACAATAACTGAAGTGACTCATCCCAGTAGTAGGTATTGTTCACAGGAAAGCTTTGGGGATTTGGGTCCTAGGAGTCTGCAGTGCAAGAAGTATATTGTGCACACTCAGCTAGCTTGCAGTTATGCAAAGAAAAATTGCAGATTATCTTGACTTTACTGAAAATGTTACACAAAGTGAAGTGCCTGATTACTAATACAGAATACCTTTTTAAGCCCATTATTTTCATTTGACAGGGTAATATTTGCTTCTGAGTTTTATCTGTGGTCTTAATATTTTTAGCAAGAATATATCATAAACATACTGTATTGAAAAGCTTTCATGGGAAAAAAGGATAAAAAGAAATGTGTTCTTTGAGGTAATTTAAATTAAAACCACCGTATCTCAGTAGAAATTATATTAAAATAAGTACTTCTATGTTGAAAACGTTCCAGTTTTTGCATGAGGAACCCTTAATTCTGGATCTTGGTCTTTTTTTCTCCATAGGTTTCAGCAATTTGACTTGGCTTTTCTTATCACAAACAGTTCTAGTGTATCTGCAGGGGAAAAGAGATTGATCCCATTCTGTTTAGATATAAGCTAGGCTCTTACTGCAAACAAAATAATGGTCCAGAGTTTCCTCTCATCTCTCTCATGAATAACTGTTATACATGACTTTGTGAGAGAAGTAAAGAATTCTTCCTTCTCTGCTGTTTAAAAAAAATAAGCCAAGGCTTAGTCCTTTAATTGAACCAATCACTGAGTTATATTGTTTGTGGGTTTTTTTACATTTTCATATAACTGAAGACAAGAGGTATTTATTCACTCCTCAGAAGAAAAATCATTCTTGAGAGGACTTGCACAAAAAGGCATAGCATCCAGCTCAGCCAGATACTATGTCTGGTAGAAATACTAGAGAACAGGTAGCTGTTCAATACCAGTCTTAAGTCTGAAAATAAATAATTGAGCGTTATTTATAGAGGGGCTTCATAAAATACTGGTTAATAACATTCATTGATCAAACTCATTTTTGTCCTGGAAAAGTGCAAAGGCATTTAAGACTTACATCCTTATCCAAGAGTTTGGTCCAGTTTCTTCACTTAATCTGGTAGATTGAAGGCATCTCTTTGCTTCCTACAGAAATGCATACATCATGCTCATTTTACTTCATGCTCTGTTGACTTATTTTTCTCAGTTAAAATGTTTAAACAGGCACCCTTTCTCCTGTACTTAATTCTAGGTTCTTACACATCTTTTGGGCATTCCCATATCCCACCCAATTTCCTACCCAAAAGTCAAAACGTTAAGGACATAAATGAGGTACATGAGGTGTCAGTTCACAGGTTGCATTTATCAGGCAGCTCTCATGGATTTCAGCAACATTTTCACAGTTCTGCATTTTCAATCCCTTAGAGCCAGTTTGAGCAAAGTCATGCTTCCATGAGGGTTTCAGCTAAAAACACTTGTTTGAGGAAGGATTGTAGTCTACTGGAGTGTGTTCCAGGATGAGTTCCAAGACACAAGGGGATTGATTCACCTGAAGGAAATGTGAAAACTTCCAACTGCACATTTACCTCTGATTTCATCACACAGGGGTTGTCCGACCTTCAGACCTCAGCTGAAACATCCCTTGCAGGAGTCCTTCAAAAGATGATCTTACAATGTTTAAATATTTTTCTTCATAAACAGATCTACCTATTGATTTTCTTTTCCACCTTCTGTCTACACTGTCTGTAGGTCAGATTAAAACCTTAAGTTCCAGAATAAGAGATAAATTAATTAATGAATTCCCAACAGATTTTTCCATCGAAGGTATGTGCCATATATCTTGTGCATTCAGACAGCTTTTCACTACAGCTGAGTAAGGATGTTGTTTCATTCTCTAGTAAGCAATACTTAAAATTTAGGTCTCTCTGGTCCTGGAGTGTGGCAGTGAAGTGGAGGAGCTCTGTACATGGGTAGAAATGTCCAGGCTATCTTTTGTATTTGCAGAAGGAGACAAAGTTCTGTAAGCTCAGGATGGAGGAGAAATTCTGGAATGAAAGATGTTTGTAAGTGGTAGTTTTTTGCTGTTACATTAATTTTAACCAAAGATAGGCATTGTTTCTCTGAACCATTAGGTACTTTTCTTTGAAGTAACTTTTATGTGTATTTTTAGGAAATGCTTCTAACATGGTTGACAGGATGAGGTGAACAGAAGTAGCTACTGTGCATTTTCCTTTTTCCTCATGACAGTCAGTGTAAAGCAAAGAGCTGAGAGAAGGTTACAATACAATATACAAAATGGCTGCACAGTAAAATTGTTTTGCTGCTAGTTAACATACTGAGGGTTTTATTACAAATGAAGTTGTAATGAAGATGTTTATTGTCGAAGTGTAAGGCACATATTTTATAATGGTATTCTACTCTTAAAATTCAGTTTTGTATTATATTGAGTATGGTACATATTGTTCCTGTTGTCTCCTGAATTTTGATGTGGTAAAATGAAACACGCTCCATTTTTACTGAAAAAATATCACATACTTATTGATTTAAAATTAGTCTTCGTTGTCAGATATTTAGTTTGTTCTTAAATCTAGGGTTTTTAAAAAATAAACTATTTTTATGGATAATCTGATTGCCTAATAGTTTTAAGGGGCCTATTTAATACCAAAGGTAACGCCACCCAGAAATGGACTTGGAATATGACATTGACACTTTCCTGGAGTGCCTGAATGGTCAAGAGGTACCTGGAGTCAATCAAGCAAAACTGAACCAGTGCTAGTTGTCTGTGTCACCAAGCTAAAGGGTTAGGCACACCTCGCAGTTTCCAAAACAAATTAGAGAAGGAAAAAATACAACAGGAATAGCATTGAGGCTGAGTCAACAGACAGAGTAGCTCTGAGTCCTAGCTCATGTTTCTGAAGAAAAGCACAAAGGCTTGCATTTACTGATGTGTCTGCTATACCTGGCCTGTGAACTAACAAAAAACTCAGTGTGCTGTCAATCCTGTAAACCTTCCAAAGCACAAAATAGTCACCAAGCTACTTTTGGGGTTTCTAGTCGTAGTTCAGTGATATTTTGGAGGGTGGAAAGGACAGATTTGGAGGGTAATGAGAAGATATTAAGTATGTTTTACAGATTTTTATAGCTATTTTTTTAGCAAATGGCATTGCTGTCCTTGACGTGAGACCATTGATTAGTAAGAAGTGATTATTTTACTTGTGCAGTATAAAACAGAGAATAAAAAAATCCAAATTATTTTGATTTCCTTTTCCAGGATAGTGGTTGACTGAACTGGACAATAATGGGTCAATAAAATTATTTAGCTGGCTGAAAGATTTCATTCTAAATACTTACTGATCGTATTCTTTTTCTGTAATAGAAGCTTCTTAGCATAAACATGAAGCAATGCATCATTTTTTCCCCTTACTGCAGACTTAACTATTGAAAGGAAAGTATTTTGCATTTTTTTAAATTAATGCAAAGCCTGAATTGTTGGAAGTTCCAGGCTACTGAATAGATGATACAGAGTTACTCTCAATGGATTTTTTGGGGGTGGGGGCCTAAGTGTCCTTATATAAGCTGTGATCCAAGTTAAAAGAAAGGAGCCTATGGTGAGCAGTAATAATGTTCTAATGCTTCCTTGCATTTGATCAGTAGTCACCAGTTTTTAATAAAGCAGCCCTCACAGTACTTAGGAGCTCATAGAACATAGTGTGATCTTAAGTTGCTAATTTGTTTTAAAATATAAAATGTTTTAAGCTTTTTTGTCAAAAGTGATAACATCCTATTACAAATAAACCTTTTTGTGGTTGTAAAATTTAGCTTATAAATCATTCAAATTGAAGTGAAAAAAACACAGGTCATTGTTAATGACAGTCTATCCTACTATTAAGAATATATGTATTTTTGTAAAGGAAAAGCACTTGTAGATATTTAATCAGTCCAATATCTATCTATGTTAATGTTTTGGAAAAAAAAAAAAAAAAAAACAACAAAATGCTGCTTAGAGAATCACTTACATATTTTTATTTTTTGTGCTCAAATGCATTTTCTGTTGATTTATGGAATGTTTATTCTGTGTGAAGCTGTATAGTTAGTACAGCTGGGCTAAATGCATTTCTCACCTTAATCAATTGTATCTGACTATGATAATATATTTTGTGTCCAATCAGAAAGCAACTGCAAAACACAGGATTGTGGTGCTGTTTTTCATCTTTGATATTAGCTTCATCCTGCCTTATAACTTTTCTACTTCATAATAAGTATAAAAAATGCTAACCATTTTTTGTGATGCATGTGTTTCAATGGACATTTCAGGGTATATCTGGTTGTTTAGCTGAATCTTACTATGCTTACTAACATTTTTATAAGATGACAGAATTTTACATACAGTATTTAATAAACAGTCCCCTGGATGAAAAAGTATGGAAGATTAGTTGAGTTTAATACTTACCTTCCTTCAAAGGAAACTACTGCTGGGTACATGCATGGAATGTAGGTGCATCACTAAAGATTCTGAGAATTTGTACAAAGACTATTTTTTAAATTCAGAATAATTCACTTCTTGTAATATTTTGCAGCTATTTGAAAACTCACTTTCAACTGTATTTTAATTCATCATAATGCATAAATACAGTTTACAGTAAAGAATTTTATTAAAGTATAGTGAAGAATGGCAACCATATTTGTTTGTGTACATATTAGTGCACAATCCAAAATCTCTTTACTTATTTCTGTGGGATTCTACAGGGATCTACTTCATGGGTCTGATGCTCAGTTAAGTTCTTCAGCTTGGCCTCAGTGGAGTGACTTTCTATAATTATCCTTATTGCTGAGACTTGAAATAAGCCAGACTTCCCACTTCCTCACTTAATTTCCTTCCATGGGTGACTAATATTGTTTAAATTTACTCTTATTATATTAACTTTCTCATAAGTAAGTTTTGCAATAATGAGTGTGTACACTAGCAGTAGAATTCATTGGTAGGAACTCCACTGAGTAAATGGTTGTGTCCTTGACAAACTGGGGGAGAATTTGACTCAGATTATGAACACTTGAAATGGCATTCTCTCATTTAAGTTCATGCTTCACAAAGATCTGCAGCTGATCAGTATTTGATGTGTTTTATTACATGAACATTGTCCATTTTTATATTTTTTGTTAAGAGCTAATTTCTGTAGTAATTCATTAGGATCAACATCTCAGGGTCCACAAAGTAGCAGTTTAAAATCCATTTGTTCTGAGTGCAATACCAGTACTGCAGGCTTGTATCTTTTGAAGAACCAAATATGTTGTGTTTCGAAGTACTTTAAAAAGCTCTGTAAATTTCACCCAGTTCTACCAAAGGAATGTGAGGAGTTTTTTTTAATCTCAGATCTGAGTGTGGCCCTAGAAAAAATGAGACACTCATAACTGAGTCAGCACTAGTGATCAGTTTTCCATTTAGGGATGGGAAGTGCTGGTACTTGGGGGATTTTGGCAAAACCCTGTGGTCGTGCCTCTTGATGTAGAGTGAAACCTGTTCAAATCTGCATCAACATTTGTAAGCAAGGTTTATTTTGAAACAACAGTTCCTGCAAACCTTGTGAATGGGCCTCTAGAATCTTGTGTATAAATGTATCAGGTATGTAATGATATTTCTAATCGTGAACTACCTGTACGGCTCAGTGCTGGTGATGTTAAATTGCATGTTCCGTGCTAATGTCAAGAGGGTTCACAGCACCTTTATAATGGTTGATAACAAATGACAATTTGGCCTGACCTGTATGCTGCAAAATGCCTCTAGCCCAGTTGGATTAATTTTATGAAAAATCTAGATGAGCAAGAAGTATAACTAATCTGCTTACTAGCACTGAATTGCTCCTTTCTCAAAGCAATAAATATATTCATGTTGTAACATCTGTTGTGCAGCCTACAATACGAGTTGTTTTGTTGCATTGTTTCTATATAATTTATTTTGTGCAATAAAAAAATCTCTGGTTTTATCTGACTTCTTTCTAGTTTGTAATAATATCTGAATTAAAACATTTGCTAGCTTTGTATCTTAATCATTTTTAATCTTAATCTCACAGAAGTGTGAGTAGAAAACAGAATGCAGTAATATTGCTCATTATAGAAAAAACAAAAGGTATTCACATGGCCTGATTTCATTCTAGTTAATGTCATAGAGTGCTACCATTAATTTTCACAGGTGTGGAGTTCTGCCTAACATTAAAGTTATCTGGACTTGGCACCCCATTTGAAAATATAACAAGGTGGGTTACAGTGTGACTGTGTGCTTGAGGCTTTTTAAAAAACAAAAAAAAAGAACAAAACAAAACAATCCCATAGAATTTGTGCAACTTTTTTTTTAAACCTAATTTCACTGCTTTTTGTTCTCTCCTTTTTGATGTTTTTCTGAGTTCATATGGTTTCAGTAGTATTGATTATTCTCTGCACTTACCTTTATTATGTCATTGAGTTGGTTTAACTCTAAGGTAGCGTAAAATAAACTTGCATGCAAAGTGGAAGGTAGAGGATATCCTTACGAGTGAGCCCTTGGTGTGAAGTAACATTATTCAACTCTATACTGTGTTACTGCAAAGAAAAACAATGGCCCAGTTATTCAAGAGAACTATCTTTTGTCTGAGATGCTCCCGTGAAACCTGCAGTACCACCACATGAGCTCTGAGATGTGGCTCAGATTTGGAAATAATAGAAAGCATTGCTGATTGAACTAAAATGATCTGAGACAAAGTACATTTTGTATCTTCTTGCAATATCCTTCTACATGTTAGCAGAAAAAAAAAAAAAGTTGCTTGTGAGCACAAAATATGAAGGTATGTGTAGCACATTGCAATACATACCTATGATTAAATAGGATTTGTTAGTTACCAGTTGGCTGTTAACAGGCTAAGAGCAGCTGTGGCACCACTGGATGCTCTGTAACCTGTGCACATGAAGCACTGCAGCCTCAATGGCTTTCTCTGGACCTTTTTTCACCTGGGATATTTGACCTCCTGACTGGTCAAAGGTCAAACTAATAGCCTTCTTCTAAAAGTGTTCTTGAGAGTTAAGGTCACTCAATGAAAAAAAACCCCGAATTTTGCATAATGCTTCTACATAATGTCATTACATTCTTTATTAAACAGAAATTGAATTGTATATAAGTGCAAAATTCTGCCCCTAAATGGGGAACTTTTCCTCAAGCAAGATTTCTATTTAAAATGCAGTGATTAAATTAATCTAAATAATTACTTTGTTTCAGGTAGCTCAAAAGGGAATCATTGGGGGGGGGGGAGGAGGGAAACTCATGCATAAGGCATAAGAATAGTAACAAATGCCTGATAACTCATAAAGCTGGATTATGTTTTATAGAAGGAAGAAGGTAGGTGGTATACAAACAGCTGTTTACGTCAGGGGTGTAGCACATGAATTTCCCTGTTGGAACTGTGATTCACATTGCTTTCTACCCTAACTATTTTTTCCTCTTTTATTCTAGAGGAGAATATGCAATGCAATGTCATTATAGGCAAGAGTAATGTTTTTCAGAAGAAAAGTGCTTTCGTAATTTAGGTTTCATTAAAGCAACAGAAATTTGCTGGCAGTATGTAATATGAGCACCTTGTTCCAGTGGCACACTTCCAACATCTTCATTTGGAAAGAAGACTGCTGCATTCACAATTCATAAAAGCATTGGCATCTATCCCATTAAATTCACACAGGAAAATGAAACCTTCTTATATGCAAAAACACCCTATCTTTTCAGAACTATTTATAGGTAATGTTCTGTCCTTTCCTGTAGTACACAAATAATGACAGTAAGTGCACTTCTAGATATGGAAAATAATTATAAAAGGGAACTTAAGAAAAGCTGTACTTAAAACCAAATTTGGAGACACTTAAATGCCTTGGATTTAATGTCATCCTTTTGCACATATATGTGTCCTGTGCCCCCAAAGATTTCCTACAGGCAGCCTCTATGGATTTGTGTCCCATTACATCTCCAGAACCAGCAGAACTTATTACTAGCTAGTATTCCTCCTTTAATTTCTGTGTCCATGTCCTTCTCAAAGTAATGTGATTTTGTCTTGACTGGTTTCTAAAATGTGTTTTATTCCCATGCTCCTGCCTACAACCTGCCAGAAGTGATGCAGACACAGAGAGAGTGCTCTGTGTGCTCTTCGTGTCCTTATGCTACGTCAGGAGTTGTAAACGTCTTAAATAGTGAGCTCAGGAAAAGTCCACTGCTGCTCCTGGGCTTTGCTAGTTTATGATGCTGGATTTGTAAAGCGCCTTACTACTCACAAAGAACTCATGGGGTGCATTTGATACTATTAACAGGGAAAGAGAAAGGGATATACTCCCAATAGGTAGCCCTGGAAGCAAACAGCATCCAGAATGGAACCTGTACTTCTCTGACTACTACCCTCATCTCCAGTGTGGATTGCTTTATAATGCTAAACAGCAATTACACCAACTTCTTCCAGACCCTTTCTCTTTCTCCACATGTTCAGCTCAGATTGTTATTCTCTGGTAATCAAAATCCCTGGAACAAGTGAAAAAAAGCCATGGATCTGTAGTGCTGAATAGTTCCATGACTTGCAGCAGCCAGCCTACCCCTCATTCCATGTTCTGCTGATTGCCAGAGTCTTTCTTCTTAGACTGAAAAGGTGCTTCCGGAGCACCTTATAAATAAGCAAAAAAAAATTACTACAGTGCATGAGGTAAGCAGAATGCAGCTTGTTTTTTAATCCTTATTTGGAAAAATCGCTATAAAAGAGCTCTCTGGCTTCTCTGGCTAGTACTTTGGGTGGATGAATGTGCATGTTCAGAGCATTACCCATGTAATCTGACTTTAAAAAAAATTATTCAGACATATAAAAAATCAAAAATGTTTGCTAATGAAAATTTTTGTTCATATAAAAATAAATACATAGATTATGCTAATATAGCTTATTTAGAGAAGTGATAATATGAAGGAAAAAATCTGCACTGTTGTTTTCAACCCAGGGCTGCTATAGTTAAGTCTTCTATACTTGCTATAAAAACAAGGTGTTATGTCATGTCATAATAACAGCATGAAACACTTTCATGTAGATGTCTGATCCAAAGGCTTGTGCTGAAAGAATACTCACATGTGTAACATGCAAGATGTGTACATAGTTTTTAATATTGTGGAAATACAAACTGGCCTGCTGGTAGCATGTTCTCCATTTGTTTTACAGGTTGTATTTAAAACAAGAAAATCTCTTGGAAAATAGATGCCTACCATTTCAAAGGAACCCAAAGTGTTTTGTAGGTTATGTATTTAAAACATACACATGCAGGAGTGACTTTGCCATGGCAACACGGCCATAGGTAAAAGTAGAATAGAGCAACTCATCCCAAGAAAGTAATTCAAGTGCAAGAGAAGTGTCCAAGGTAACAGTAATGTGAAATCAGCCACACCTAAATGTATTCAGGTCTGTTCCCTGACTTTGGAGAAAAGTGCCAGTAAACCATTTCAGTACCTGGACAGTGAGCTGCCTACCATCTGCATTCAGCCTCAAAACACTGATTTCTGCCTGCAGCTCCTATTCTCTGGCAAGACTATTCTGTGGTAAAAAAAAAATCAGAGTAAAATGCTTTATCTCTATGAGCCTTAATATAGTCCCAATTCCCAGCAAGGGGAAACTACAATGAGCACTGCTTAAAGAAACTGTCAAGAAGTTAAATTATTCTGAGTTCCTTGTAATATCTTCTAGATTTTGAGAAGGAGGTTGATCTGATAGGAGAGCCTACTTGTATTTCTAAGGCAGAGGGCTGTACACTAATTTTTTTATCCTGATGTCATCTACTGCTAGTCCAAAGAGGAGACTGGCTATTTTTTTTTTTAATTTGAATCACCCATAAGAAGTTCAGTCTTCAGCTCTGGTAGCTCTTACCACTCTCGGTTACACAACAGTAGGTGAGGACAAGAATTGCCAGAGATGTAACATCACAGAGAGCACCTTGTGGAGGACATTGCTCAGCACACCAACACAAGGGTGTTATCCAGGCTGCCATGGAGCAGTAGTGAGCCAACCAGCTGGGCACAAGCTCCACAGCTGCATTGGTGCAGGACTGTTTGAGCTATTTCCAACTCTGTGCAAGGAGACTGGCAGCACAGAGACAGTGGCTGTGGGCTTTGGATCCTTGGAGAGCTCAGGTCGCTGCCAGCCTGTACATTGGAAATACTGTATGTGACCTTTCACCAATAAACAGTTTTAATGCCAACCATATTCTTAACTGCTTCCAGGTTAAAGTATATAGCCAGCAGATAAACCATGTTTTCTAAATGTCCTCAGATTTTGCTACTCGGAAGTGTAGACTTAGTTTCAGCTTCTGTTTGCAGCCTGACATTAAGAGTTAGCAAAGACCCTGACCTTGGAAAACAGTAGAAGAGCATCCTTGAGCCTTTCTATAGGACTGCCGGAAGAAGCTCTGCCAGAAAACAGGAGACTTGTTGGTGTGGCCATCGGCTTGAGACTGAGGCTGTGAAATCCAGTGCCTGAGCCTGTGGATTCACAGGTTTCTTGTTGCTAAACTCTTTGGGAGCATAGGTTGTGGGAAGGAAAACCATCTGTTGTGCAGCAGCTGTATCATCTGCTCTGCTTTAATTTGCCCACAAGGAACCACTGGAATAAGAATAGTGGTAAGGAGTGCACAGTTGTGAATATAAATCAAGGGTTTCTGTGGGAAAGTAAGCACTAGACAGTGCTTCATACTATTAACAGCTTCTAAGAAAAGACAGAATGTCCCAAAAGCAAAAGTATCATGGGTTGTCACCTGTCACCTGCTGCTCAAAGAACTCATCCAAATGTAGTCCTCAGAGATGATTATTTCCATTGACTCTGTAAGTGAAATGTATTTTCTTCCATTCTTCCATTTCAGAAGGATCAATTATAATCATCTCTAAAAGCCTACAGGTACAAGCACCTCTAGTGCAACAGACCACAAAGCACATTTATATTTTTGAGGACCCAAAGCTGAACTGAATCCCTATCTCTTCATGCGTCAGTAATGTTTAGAATGATGATCAATGAATGCTGCATTAAGGATGTTTATAATGTCACTGATCCCTTCCAAGCAACACTTGAAGAGTCTCCACTTGTGCCTCCACAAAACTCACAAAAGGGAGGTGGTTAGATCTTCTCTGGCTTCAATAAATACCTGAGCAAGACAGCAACACCCGGATGCCAAAACAACTCTAAGAATGGGAAGCAGTGATCCAGCAGACAGCAGATTGCTCTCAGCAAAGCCATGTGGATGTATGCAAGATCCAGGTTACAGGGTGGGACACAGCACAGCACAGGTGTCCACCCCAAGGAATGGGAGGAAAAGTTCCTCAGTGTTCTTCAGAATCAGATGGATCAGGGCTTGTTTATCTTCACCCACACCCAGATCTTTTGTCAAGGGTGGAATGCATGTGGAGATTGTGTTTTGCATTCAAAGAAAGTTTACCTTTTGACAATTTTCCAAAAGCCCCTGGCATTTTATTTTTCTAAATTTAATGATAAAGCCCAGTACTGGAAGACCAAAAGGCAAAGCTCCCCCCTTACACTGGGAGAACTTCAGTGGCATGGAGAGACTACAAATATGACAAACACAACTACAGGAAAAGAAAGAGGGTTCTGTGAATGGAAAATGTCTTATTAAATAGAAAAAAACTACAAAAGATTGTTTAAAAATAGCTGACGTATATCAAAGTAAAAGCAAAGGAAATTTAAGAAAAAAAAAAAAGAGGAAAAACCAACAGCTTGTTAATGGTTTTGTAGAAGTTCTCCATGTTCATTAGTATCTAGCCTTTTTCCTGTTGAGCCCTAAGCAGTTAGCATATAATTTACTGCTGTTAATTATCAGTGCAGAGCAGCCTTGCTCTGATGGGTCAGCCTTGCTCTGATGGGCTCAGATGAGTCCAAGTCGAGATTTTGAACTGTAAATGTAACCACCTTTACAATGCTTAGGTAAAAACTGAGCTTAAATGCCTGAGACAGCTGCTGCAGATCAAAAGTGATTGCTGGGGAGGAGGTGTAGAGAGTTATCTTAAGGTCTGGAAACTCCATCTGTGTGCAGTCTGTCATCAGCCTTGATTTTTAGGAGCTTGGTGTTAGTAAAACAGTGAGTCCATGCCCAGGCAGGATGACACACCAAACACCACTCTGCAGCTGTGGTCTCTTATGTGGTAAACATTGTTAGCAATATCCTTAATCTTTGTTCTTTTCAATTTCCAGCTGGAGCTGGACTATTCTGATAGCATTTATAGCAGTTATGTAGAAAAACAAGGGTAAATTGACCTGGTGCTCTGCTGCCCAGCAATAAGCAGAAGAGTTACTCATATTCTGGAGCTGTAGGTATGGATGTGCTGGACCTCCACATTTTAAGTTCATTATACATGATGCATGTAACAGATGTCTGTTTAAATCACAGAAGGATTTTGCCCACCATCTTTTAGTATCAATTCAGTTGAAGTAGCTCACAGGCTTGTGGAGGCATAAGCTTTTGCCATTGATTTTACCAGCAGCAGTGACTGTTCTTGCTTGCTCTCCACATCAGAAGTCCCATATAAGAAGCAAGCTGCATTGTGTTAAGCCAATTGCATCCTTTCAGGTTGGATCTCCTATCAAATCAGGTACTGACTTATCAGATTTTTTAGAGAATGTTTCCCTCTGTTTGTCATTAACCTGTCTTTGTCCTTTTAACAGCAACAGCTCTGCTTGAAATTACAGTGGTTAATTTCTTTGCAACCAGGTCTCCCAGTGCTCATTGTGTCAGCAGGATGGAAATTGCTGCTAAACCAGCAGCCACAGGTACATGCAGTTACTGAGGTCTGAATGCAAAGCTCTTTTAGTACTCAATCCCTTCCTTATTAGCACAAAAGAGTTGACATCTTCCTCCAGTAGCCCATACTTTAGAAAATTCGCATCCTACCTGCATGAGGTGGCACAAACTCACAGGAAGGTTTTGGTATATCTGGTACATCTGCAGCATCTTCCACCCAGCCCTACGCTGGATCGTGGGGCAAGCTGATTTGCATCCCCCCTGCCTTTCCACACAGAAGATTCCTGGGAGATAAACTCTGGGAGATAGGCTAATTTTGTCTCTTAACTGGTGACACCTGTAACATAAATAGTGCCATGCTAGGCCCGTGGTAGTGAGACTCTTGATGCTGCAGAGACAGGAGGGTGTTTTGGGTATGTGAGTAGATCTGTTATATAAATGCCCTGAATGGCAGTACTCAGTTAAGAATGCATTATATTAATTCAAAATCCTACTAAATAGTAGGTAGTTAAATCAGTTTCTCCTTTCATTCTCTCCCTAATAATTATTCAGTGTTTCTCTTTTGGTTTGAGGGGAATTTAAACTGGGGCAAACTTCTATGCTGCCTTTGCCAGCATGTTCAAATCAGGGACACTGCACATACTTGTGTACTAGAACCTAATTCTGAATTTTCTCAGTTTAAGTCTGGACTTTCTCTGTGAACATCAGGTTCATGTAAAGCAGAGTAGATTAGATCCCAAGGTCCCCTTTTTAGTATATACAATACTGAATTTCATTTTTCTTATTCACAATAGAAAAGAAGCAAAGTAGGTGCTGTTGTGTATTTCATTCCTGCTATCAAAGCTATTGTTCATGACTTTCCACAGGTTTGCAAAAACACACCCTACTCAAGTGGTTTTGAGGGTATCCCCAGGAGTATCCATATGCTGCAGGGTTTCCTCAGGCTCTCCAGGTGAGTCTGTTCTTCATTTCCAGTGCAGACCTCCTCCTGGGATGAAACTAGGAAGTGGCACCAGTTTTAGTATAGTGATGAGCTGTGCTGTCCACATCATTGGGCTTTATCATTAGTTGAACTTAATGTCAACTTTGAATTTGTTTCAACATGAAAACCGTATTTATCATAGACGTGGGTTGAGTCTAAACTTAGAAAGAATGGACCCAAACTCATCACTGCTCTTTATTAATCTTTCAGTCAGCTAATTAAAGAAGCAGAACGTGGTCCTGCTCTTTGCCTTGCTTCCTAGTATAGACAAAGTAGTAATTTCAACCTTAGCTACAGGAGGACATTGGCAAGAGATGTTTGGATCTGAGTAGGTTTCCAGTTTTGTTTTAGTCTGTTTCTTAACATCTGCTGAGGTGGGTGGCTGCTTCAGGGGGGAGGGGAAATTAAATTTATTGATTGAGTAATTTCCTTTATGAAGGCTCTGAAGGGGATGGCTGCCTGCAGAAATAATATTTGTTAAATGGCCATATTTGGAAAATGAGTCAGTGAGAAAATAGCATGCAAATCCCCAAGCTTATCTCCAGCAGGGAGAGAACAGAAATGTGCTAAGAAAGGAAGATAGATGCTGACTTGGAGATAACAAGATAAAATGACCCTAATAGGATTATCTTAATTATTAACTAAAAAATAGTACTTTAAGAAAATGTTGGAACTGGCCATTCCAAATGCTAAATTTTTTTTAATGAGAAAATTTGCACAGAAATAATTGCCCACCTGCAAAATATGTTTAGTTCACATTAATGCTGTGTGTGCAGGGTTTTGCACCTCTATCCTTTACCTACCTTTGCCTGCTTTTTCTAAAAAAAAAAAAAAAAAAAAAAAAAAAAAAAAAAAAAAAAAAAAACCTAAAAGAGGACACAAGTATCTTGATGTATTCAAGATATTAACAATAAAAGAAAGGGAAAAGAAACGTCTTTTGTTGTATGAACTACTTCAGCATACTACGCAAGGATGGCAAGACCCTAAAAACTTAAAATACCTCCCAGGCAAATCCTTAGGTTTCAGAGACCCAGGCAGCAGCCCATCTGATTAGCCACAGTTACTGTCTCTTTGGCAGCTTTGTCACTGCTGACCTCTCTCATTTACTGTGAGTCTTTGTAAGAGAACACTTTCCACAGTCTTTTGTCCTGGCAGCTTACTCTTTAAACCCAGGAGCAGACTGAAATAGTTTCTACTTTCTACCAGTTCATGGGTGTCTTGGGTCTCATTTCCTCTCGTGTTCTGAAGACATGCCGTAGCCTCACTTGGCTTTTATCACGCTGCAGGCTTGGAGTGCCTGCTAGGGAAGTGGTAATGCTTGTTATTTGGGAATCTTGGGGAAGGAGAAAGGACACTAGCAGCAAATTGATGTGAAGTTAAATTATTACTTTTGTCCTTAGCCTTGAGACTGGAGTGGGAAGTGGTAGATGAAACAATATGAAACCTGATCTTTACTAAGTAAGCCTTTAAAACTCATGCATTAGCCTGGGAGGCCGCCCGTGGAACAGAATATCTCTGCACTGATGCAACAGCAGCGCTCCCTGCCAGAGCTAAGCCCAAAGCAGCCCAGCCGCAGAGGCGAGTGCCGGGAGGCGCTGGGAGCGCTCCGGGGGCTCCGAGCGGCGCGGCCCGGCGGCCCCGGGACACCCGCGCCTGGGAAACGCTTTGGGATTGGCTCGGAACCTATAAAAGGTTTCCAGCAGTGCTTCTCCTTCTCACTGCAAATCCCTCCCCACCACTTCTCTCACACGGGTAATGAAGCGTGCAGCAAGGAAAGCGAGCGCTGTGAGTGCCTGGGGCTTTGCAAAGCAGATACGCAGGCAGGGCTGCGTGGTTTGGCGGTGTCCCGATGGCAGCGCCTGCTCTTCCCTTCCCTCTTGATGGGCACTGCCTCCTGCCTGCTCCTTTCCATGAAATTCCCAAGTCTCATCATTGACGAGGAGTGTTTTCTAGCCCACCTGAAAATTCTTCTCTCTGGTGTGGTTTTGCTGTATGATTTTTCAGATATGTAAGTTCCTGTACTCGGCACTGGTGAGTCTGCACCTCGAGTACTGTACTCAGTTTTGGACCCCTCACTGCAAGAAACACTTTGAGGAGCTGAAGTGTGTCCAAAGAAGTGCAACAAAGCTGCTGAAGCGTCTGGAGCAGCTGAGAGAGCTAAGAGTGTTTAGCCTGGAGAAAAGGAGGCTCAAGGGAGACCTTACTGCTCTCTACAACTGCTTGAAAGGGGATTATGGCAAGGTGGGGATCAGCTTCTTCTCCCAGGCAACTAGTGATAGGATTCAAGTTACACCAGGGGATGTTTAGATTGGATATTAGGAAACATTTCTCCATGGAAAGCATTGTCAGGCATTGGAACATATTGACCAGGGAAGCGTTTGAGTCACTGCCCCTGGAGGTATTTAAGAAGTGTAGAAGTGGCACTTGGGGACATAGTTTAGTGATGGACTTGGCAGTATTAGAGTAACTGCTGGATTTGATGATCTTAAAGGTCTTTTCCAACCTAAAGAATTCCATGATTCTGATTCCAAATGTTCTTATAGGGAATCAGTTGATCAGAGCAATACTGAAATACAGTGCTGTAAATACAACTAACAAAGGGAGGAGTGTAAGGTGTGAAACAAGCACAGAATGAGCAATAAGACTATAATGAGGTGTGTGATGGCCCTTCATAAGGTTATCACAAAGACAAAACATTTTTAAAAATACAACTTCCTACAATTTAGAAGGCACTAGCTCTGGCCAATGAACATTCTGGCAATTCTTTAAAAGATAATCCTTATAAGAAAAATATTTAAACCCTCTGTTTACAGTGAGTGTTGTTTTCTTACCCTGGATTGCAGAGTGGTTTTATCCTTATTCTGTTTGCTTTAATAAAGATGGATGTATCATTCTCATGTCCCAGAGAAATATGAATTAGGTTATTTCCTTCTAACTGAAGTTTTCTCTGTATCTTAATTGGATGTACTGTAATTTGCCCTGTGAGGTTGGGCAAGAGGAACATTCTGTGCAGAAAATCCTGGCCAGTTCAGGTGATACAGGAGGTCTAATAAATGGTTGTTCCATCAGCTCCCTTGATCTGCCCCAGAGCCTCCATCAGCTTGCAGAAGAGAATATAATTAAGCATTGCAATAAAAGTTTTCATAGTATTTACAGGCAGATGAAGATCTGCACTACTGAATGTAGTGTAACTCAATTGTTTAAATGGGGCAACATGTCCTAGTCTTCCACTGACTTTTTTTCCAGAGGCAGAAATTCAGAATTGAAAGTGCCCTTTTCATGCCAGCCATGTTACCCTGAGCTGCACCCTTTCCACTAGACTCTAGTTATATGTTAGGGACCTCTTCCACTGGGAGTGTCTCAGGGAAGTCCAACAAGTGTCAGCTCTGATCTCCATACCAAAATGGCAAACACTGGTCTGCTTTGTGTTGGATTTGGTGTAAAGGATTGGGTCAGTTATACCTGTTTGAAGTACAACATCAAACAGTGCTGGATTCGCTGCATTTTCTGTAGTAGATTTACTCCAGCTCTGTCTGGTTTTCAACAGGGGCACAAATGTCTCTTGTAGATTGGACCACAACTGATTCCATAGGCAAGAAGCAAAATCCCATCTTATTTGAAAAAACACGAGGCTTTAATGTCTTTCATCTGCATTCTGGTGTCTTTGGGCTTACTCCCAGTAGAAAGACTATTAATATATATTTCTTCTTAATCAAGCGCTGTTATTGAAAAATATATTAATTCAATGGTGAGCCATTAAAATGGGGGTCTGCAGAGGAGGCTGAGCACATGACAGAGAGGCAAAGGAGGGTGAGTTTGCTTTTCCTGAGGCAGAAGGGATTGGGAGGATCCAGTTGCATTCTTCTGCTATCAAAAGGGGTGTTAGAGAGTTAAAAGGTAATTTCAGTAAACAGAAACTTTGTTAAATAGTAAAATGCTTTGTAGACAGAACAGAGACTGCCACTGAGGCTGCACAGTACTGAGAATTAGAATATACCTCTGTACTGGTAATACCTGTTCACTGCTAGAAGCAAGCCAGATTAAGCAATGTTCCTCATATATTCCCTTCTCAGAATCTGGGGGGTTTAAAATGTTCTTGTGATTTCTGAACATGCACTGTGCCCTTGGAGTTGCTGTCCTGGCAGTGGTGGGGAGAAATAAAAAGCCTCAAGTTAGAAGCCCGAGTTTCATGGGAATTGTAAATGTCTCAATGAATTTCAGTGGTTCTTTAAGCAAGCAAAATGAGAGAGTGCTCCAATGCCTCTGTGTAATCAATTTCAACATTTATGACCCAGACTATGAAACATGCAGTGCTAAATTATTCACTCTGGGCCAAGAAGAAAAATAAGACAGCATCTCTTACTACACTGTGAAATATTATTACAGGACAGCAGTGGTATGTTGAACTCCTAAAAATCCTCATAGAGTAAACTAACTGAAAGTAGCAAAACATAACAGTCCTAGCTTTTGGACATATACAGTTTTATTTCATAGTCCTTTGGGGTTTGTTTTTAAAACTGCACTTTTCTTAAAGCACAGGAAAAGGTGAAGTGAAAATACATGCATTTGCTTATTGGAACAGCATGATGTAACATGATAATTGTTATTTCTGTTGCTTTTGATCTTCGGCACACAAGACAGTATGGCTTAAAGGTTGGGCAGGGTCACAGTCTCTGTGGCCCCTGGGCTTTTGCTATGGATGCCTCAAGTGGTCTTCATTTGACACCTTCACAGTAGCCTAAAACACTCAGCAAATGATCTGTGTCCAGCTTGTGAATCTCTTGGCATCTTTTCAGAAAGATTATGCCCTAAGACAACCTTTTTGCACTTGGACTAGCTGTAAGTAACCCAGACCTAAGACTAACATTGCTTGAAAAGAAGTTATGGGGGAAAGCAATTTTCAGGGGGTAAAATAAATAATTTTTTAAAAAACCCACCCTAAATCAGGTATAAGACCATTTTACTTGAACTTGTACCTACTGGCTCAGTCCAGAAAGCCTCATTATTACCTTACCAATTTTAGGCAAAATCACTGGGTTTTTTGTTTTCTCACTGACATATTAGATTAGAAGTCAGAAAGCCTGAGGAAAGAATTATGCAAAGTCTATATGCTCAGCAAGAAGTTGCTTGGATGATTACCTGAGTAAAATGTGCTTCCTGCAGGAGCCTGGTCCTGGCTCTGTCCTGACGACACTTGCATGGTCCATTTCTTCCAGGAGTGGGCTACAGCTTGCTGTATGTCTCAGATGTGCACCTTCCCCATGGCAGTGGGGGGTTACTGCCCTTGCAGCTAAAGCAGAAGTTTTACATTTGGTTCTCTTCTCAACTTGAGATTTTAAATCCACATGTCCTATTTCCAAGGCAACCACTTATCCTGGAAGAACACCCTTCTCTCCTTTTGTACGTGTTCTTCCAAACCAAATTAATTAAATGGAGAGAAAGCATGAATACAAGCAAACAAAAATGCTGCAGGGCTGTGGGCTACAGCTTAGGGCACTCATGAGGAGAAGGGGAGTTGTGAGCTGTGGTTCCTGCCCCCAAGATGAGCTGTGTTTGACACTTGAACAGTAATGTATGCCAGCACTTCTGGCAGCAGGGAAAGTAACCAGAACTCCCTGCTCACCCTGGAGTGCCCTGAGCATGGTGAGTGCTTCCCTGATCAGTACCATGGCTTCAGCTGGTACGGTGAGGAGTGTTGCCTCATGGAGGATGAAGACATCACCCAGTGACAAAGGCATCGTGCTCAGAATCAAACCCCACCTCATTCTCTGTTCTGCAGGAAGACAGGAGGTGCCATGGCATCTGTCTGCATCTCTGAGACTTGGGTTTCTGGTGGAAAGCCACCAGACTGAGCTAAAGCCCTGCTCCTGGGTGTGGAGCAGGTTGAAGCAGAGTGGGATGCTGAGCATCTCTGCTTACTCTCAGCTGAGGCAGTTCTGGATGTATAAAGTGGTGCAGTTCAGGGCACGTGATGGGGAAGTGGAAAAAGGGGGTATCTATCAAATTGAATTTTCTCTAGTGCTAGGAGGCAATCAGGCAAAGAGAGTCTGGGATTGGGTATTTGAGTCCTGCACGACTCTCTTTTGATGGCCTTGTATGCTTTTTTTTGTCTCCCTCTCTCTCTCTCTCTCTCTTTTTTTTTTTAATTATCCCAGGTTGGTTGATCTGAATTCCCTCATTTCAAGAACCGTAACAGATCTCTGAAAGGATAAGAATTTAAAGCCGTTAGGTACTTCTAGTCAACTAAACATGAGAAGTGTCCTCCAGTACATGGAAAAGCTAGTCTAAAACCTGCTTCCCGTTCCTCCATTTAATCTAAAGTTGTCTGTTCAAGAAGCTTGTGAGGAGTCCTGTTCATACTAGTACTTAGTGGTACAAAGTAATACTGCTTTTGGGGATGTGCAACTTTGGCTGTAATGCTGTTTTAGCCTGGACATGCTCAGCCAGGACATGTTACAGGAAGCGCATTGCCTCACTCCTGCTGCATTGGCAGGCATTCCCTGTCACTGATGTCTCTTTGCTGTTGGAGCCAGAGACAGGAGGCTGAAATGAAAGTTAGGACAGGCAAGGAAAGAGTGACATGTAAAATCATGAATCTCAGCATTCTAATCACAACCAGGGTTATAATTAGTGATATGGCAAAGATAAAATGTGCAACATGCCTGAGGGACCTATATATCCACAGCTCCTGGATTGCTATCTGACAAGCTTTCTAACCACAACAATGTTGAAATACATACTCAGAATGATTGCTTGGGACTGGACTGACTATTCTTTCATTATAGTGACATGGAGAGAGCAAAGAGAAATCTAAGAGTAAAGGAAGTAGTGAAATGAAGGACCTATTTTCTCAATCAGAATGTAGGGGTTCAGGCTGGCAAATCTGCATTACAGATTGATCTCCCTCCCTCGAAGAGACTTCTCGTGCTTAGATTTTGGAGTGTCTTCCATTTTCTTTTGCCCAAGAGTGGGCACTTTTGAGTCACCAGGATTTCTGTGGATGCAGAACAAGAAAAAAAGTAGTGGAATGATGATGGAGCATTTCTTCAGGGTAAGCAGAATGAGGCTCCAAATTTGGCTTACTAAATGAACAGTTTTCTCAGCTGTAGGTGCTCGGGTACATAGTGCTGAGTAACTTAATGACTTAAATACGTCATTATTGTTTGGTGTGTGCTGACAGATTCTGTTGCAGAGGGAAGAAATCCTTTATCTAAAGGAGAAGAATGCAGAGGTGGCCATAAATGACATTTTCTCTCTCCTGTGAAATGCTGATGTGTCAGCATGTGTCCTTGTCCTGCCTGCTTGGGACAGGGCAGTGAGATAATGAACATTTTTTGTAGTTTTGACCTGTAAAAGATGTTGGTCATGTGGAAAGTGTTATCTGGAAAATTCCAGATTCAGTTTCTATACTGATACACCTACAATGGCTTGGCAGGGCACCCTGACAATGCTTTGGTGGCACTGCCTCACACTTGCTCATACATTTGGTCTCTTTGTTGGGTGTGCTTCAATCCCCTTCTCTGTTGCTCCAGCAGAATGGACTGTTCCAAGGTCTATGAATTCAAGTTATTTGTTCTGTCCTCTCAGTCAAATGTGGCAATTTGAAGTGGAAGCCATATCTCATGCAGGGATGTTGCACACTGTTGGAACCATGTGTCTTGAAACTATTAAAAAATTGTAAGTGAAACAGGAACCCTGTAAGTGAATTGTAGATCTCCAGTCAGACTCATTTTCACTCCTGCCACAGGTGGAGTCTGACATGGCAGAGAACAGACATGAGATACCATGTCAAAGGGGTCCATCGACATTTTCATTGGTGATGTGTATGTACATGAATTAGGGGGGCTTTGGGGAGTACCTATCAAACCTTCAACTTTTTTCTGCATTATTGGCAGAAAATTATAGAAGTGTATTTATGCTTGGTCTGATGCACCTCTGGAGTAACTTATGCTTTTGCAGAAGCTGGATATTAAAGGAGCTGCTTACAGTGGCTGGGAGGTTTGTGGTGGAAGCTCCTCTCTGTATGTGAACATTAGGGTTACCTTCACTTCCTGAGTAATTGATGAGAAAATGACAGCACCTCCTCCAAACTGAAAATTATTTGTAGTTGAAATTTAGGGAGCCTCAGTGATGATTAAACAAACCCAAACTATTTCATAAATTGAGAGTTGAATAAGTTCATACTTTGTTACGTTCAGAGATAAATGTCTATGTTTAAACAAAATCTTTTCAATGGCACTGTTAATTCACCCAAGAGCACCTCAGTACATTCTCTGTCCCTCACCACAATTTCTTGCTCACTTTTTGGTCACTAATACCCCATTGCAGTAAAAGCCTGGAAGGAGGGGATGGAGAGGAATTAAGAGGCCAGTAGAGCCATACTTGATTATTGCATGTTGTAATAAAAGGTCACCACTTGCTTTAATTTTGCTGCTTTGCAAAAGTATGAAATGTCAACATGCCACCATATTTTGGGTCAATATTTAAAATTATTGAAAGAAAAGAGTAAGATGTAGTAGAGGTAGCTGAGTGTTGATTTTCATTTTAATATATGGGATAATTCTGACTGAATGACAAAGGTCCACAATGCCAATAGACCAAAATGATGTTTTGGCCCAGAAGGCACATCTTGCAGCACTTAATCAAGCAAATATCCTAAAATTCAGATGGAAATCTTCCTGCAGGATCATTTTTTGGCTATGAAGTACAAGAACAGCAACTACATAATAATTTTTGACTTGATATACTTACTCTCTTCTTTGTAAATGACTTGTTTCTTATTTGTGCTTATAATGCTAAATCTCCTTCCTGCATAGCCGCAGAGGTTGCTTTAAAGTCCAAAAATTGTTATTGGCCTGTTTTCAGCTGATTCTCTTGACATCACTAGGGAGATCTGCCTCTCCCTGGAATGCATTAGTAGATATGAATGTTATAAATACATCAAGAAATAAAGACATTTCTTCAAAATAAGCCAGCAGCAGCTCCTGCCTCAGCAGACACCTTGCCACCTCCACCCAGCAGTAGGCAGAAACATGGCTGTTTGCATAGATGCCCTTTTTCTGAGCTGTTGCCTTCCATTTTAAATCCATTATTTCTAAAGGATTCAGTCATATAAAGTTAAATCTAAACAAAGGAAGGCCTTGACAAGTCAAGCAAAGAAACAGTATCATTTTACTACTGAGTCAAAAAAGTAAATAAAATACTTGCTATAATTTTATATCCCCTGTGCAGAAAAAAATGCTTGCTAGTCAGTCAGGATGACTGTTTTCTTTTCCCTGGGCTTTCATGTTGGAGGAGATGCAGAGGGTAACCTGGGACATGGGTAAGTGGCTTTTCTTGTAACATGAGATTTTCCTGCAGCACACAAGCGAGCACAGCATTTGCGTGCAGCTCAGCACAAGTAATCCTGCAGAGGTGACCACACTTTGTTATTGATGGAAAGATGACAAAGCTCCTGAGCCATGCAGAAGCAGCTCCTCGATGGCTTGCATTAGTTCATATAGAAGGCATCCAGACTATGTTCCTGCCAGATAGCTCTGCCTTATTAGGATGAGGCGGTTTTCTTCTGAGCCTGCACCTCCTCCCTGTCTTGCTCAGAGCCTGATGAATGGGTGGATACCAGTCTGACTCTCACCTTTTTTATGCCAAACTGGTTACCCTGTTTTAACATAAACTAGAGCCCTTTCTTTAAGCTGTATGTTGGCATTTCTCTGAGCCTAAATCTGCGGGTCTTCTATCTTGGGAAGGCACAGACTGTGTTCATCGCCATCTGTGGGTGAAAGCTATATCCCTCACATGTTTAGGTTCACAGCAAATCCTACAGTGCTGGTGCAGAAGGGAGAATTTCTACCTGAACCTCTTCCCTTCTCAATCTGTCAGCAGTGTTTTTTTCACGTGGGAACTTCCTGAGGAACTATTTTAATATTAACAAGCAATTACTATTAAGACTACCTGGACCAGGGCTTAAAATGGTGCTGTGAAGTAAACACAGATATAAAAGATAGGCACTGGCATTTGGCATTATTTGGCAATTAAGAACATGACTGGTTTTTTACACCAATAAATTCTTTACTTTAAAAAGCTGCTGCGGCAGAAAAAAAAAAACAAACAGTTTCAAGGAGGTTAATTCTATTCAACCATTTCCCTAAAGAATCACAGCATGCTAAACATGTTTTTTTTCACCACTGAGCAGAGCCTATGCATTATGTAAGTGAAGGCATTGGTCTCCATTTGCAGACACTGAAGCTACAATTTAACACGTGTATCTGCAGGGCAGCTGGGCACTTCTGCAGGTCTGTGGGTGAAAGTGCTGGAGCCTGGCAATGGGACAGCTCAGCAAGGAGCCAGTTTGTTACTGGGAATGGGCAAGATAGCATTGTTGATATTTGCCTTCAGCTTCAAATAGATGGTTTTGCTGAAGCTGACAATTTACTTTTGTTTTTTCTCTGCTCTAATTTTGCCAACAAAACAGGACTTTCTGAATACTCAGAACACAACTGGCAGTATTGTTCCAGAATAGACTTAATGAGGGTAACTTCTGCTTTTAGGAAAGTGTCAGTCACATGACTCCTTTGAACATTTTCTGAGACCACATTTGTCAGTAATGGCTTTTTCTAGTAAGGGTAGGCTTTTACAGCACCACCTTGGGGAGTCCCACTGCTTTGAGTGCCACTTATTTTGTATAAATCACAAAATGTTGACAAGTTTCCCAAGTGGTTTAGAATCTTCTTCTGTTGTCTAAATTCCTGTTACAGCCATAACTAATAAAATAGCAGAATATAAAAAGAAAATTCCTCTCATTTCTTCTCCAAGTGAGAAGTCCCAGTGACCACTCTGGGGGAATATCTTATTGCTGCAGCATTTCATTCATTTTTCTGCAATAAACTGTGAATTCCAGGAGGAAGATACTACATTTTAAGACCTCAGTAGGAGATTCATTTGTCCTATGGATTTCTATCAGTTCTCTTATCTAAATTTCCCACTAACTTTAGAGCTGTTGTTTCTGTAAATTTTTCCAGGGCCATCCCACAACACTTCCTGCTCTAGACTTTCACCAAAGCCAAAGAGCACAGCAGCTACACCCATAACTTCCTTAGACAGATTCCTGAGAGAATGCATCATCTCCCTTTTTCTTGGCTTGCTGTAACATGCTTAACTTTTATAGGCACTAGACCTTTTAACACTTTCTAAATTTATGCTAGCAAAGACATGAGCAGTGTAGATCCCTGAACTGCACCCATCACATTGGTCTCAGTTAAATATACCTGAGAATGCAATGCCTCTGGCCTCCCAGAGATTCTACTTTGTATCAAAGACACCTACTCTTAATTAATAAAAGTTGAAAGAAGGCCTCAAGCAGAGGTGTTCTGTAAATCATTACATTCTCAGGTCTCAATCTGCAGAAAAAAAAGATGTGTTTAGACTATTACACTTGTGCAGAGCATGACTACCTCCTCTTCAAGGATTATAGTTTTTGATGAGGAAGAAGCATGCAGGGGGGTGTGAAAAAAGGAAATCAGAGGTGAAACAATGCTGACCTGGATAATGCACCATTTCTTTAAATATATATGTTTTTAAAATTAGCCACAATAATCTTTTTTTCTCCATTGTAACATATTTGCAGTAGCAGCTTTATTACTGTAACAGAATTCTAGTCTAGTTACACTTGTAACACCAACAAAAGCTCTTTGTAGCTGTTTTTACTATGCTATCTGCTTAGGATAAGATTGAAAACTCTCTAATGGTTCATCCTTCTTAAAGACTATTCCTTGGCTATTCATTATACTTGATCCCCCACTCCTGTTTTTTTTTAAATTCTGTGTAATTCTGTATGATTTTCAGTTACTTGTTGTGAGCTTTCCCTTAACGCTGTAGGGGAGAAAAATTTCTGGGTTTTTTTAATCCTTTTCAGTGTTGATTAGGAAAAGGTTTGATTTGAGAATTCTCATGTCTGCTCCGTAAAGAGCAGACTATAGTCAGAGAACCAGAAGATCTCTCAAATGTGTACTGAAGTTTGAATGACTTAGAGTAGATCCACTATAAAGTGGATCCATCTGATACTTCCCTTCTTTGGCCTCACAGAGGAATTAGTATACTCCCTTGTGGTTCCTGTGGAGCTGGGCATGAGCTTCATCAGAGAAAGTGCTTTATAAATTAAAAGTTTTGAGGTTTGTTTGGGTTAGTTGGCTTTGCTGTAAATGGGTTTGCATCTAATCTTGTTTCCATTGGTTTTATTCAATGTAATGGCTAGTTGACCAAATTACAGCAATATAATTTCTGCCAGAATGGAAGCCAAGCATTAGAAAATATAAAAATTAAAATCTAAAAGTCCCTGATTAATAGAGAGGCATCTAGCATTAGATAGATTTATGATCCTATCTGTTCATTTTCGTACTAAGCATCCAAACTCTAAATTCTATTTTAGGTAACCTTACTGTCACCCGAAAACTTAGCCGTTTTCCCTAAACAATCACTTTAAAATTTGGCAGCATCTCCAGAATGGCAGTTAAAAACAGTTTTGATGGTGTTCATCTCTGATGTGATTTCCACATTATCAGACACCTGGCTTCATAGCTTTGCAGATTTTATGTCTGAGAGAAAGGGACAGATTTGCTGGTGATAATAACTTTCTTACTGTATGAAGCACAGACTTAATACCTTCTAGGCAGTAAGATGAATGTTTCTCTCCTTCCATTGCTGCAGTTCTTGGCATGGGCATTGCTGTGATGGAGGGTCTGTCTCAGAAGCAGTTCCCCAGGTCTCCATCGCTGACTTGTAACACTTTGGTTACAAGTCAGTGATGGGACAACACTTTTGGCTGGTCCCATCTAGACTGTACAGTACACAGGGGCTGGATCCATCTGCCAAAGCCTCTCTAAGTCCCGTGTGGCTGCACAGTGACAGATGGCTGCTCTGCACAGCCTGGGTGTACAAATGCAGTCTGATCTCTGCTGGGGCTGTGGGACACCACGGTTCAGCTCCCCACCTGCCCGGGCTTGCTGTGAAACCTTAGTCCAGGGTTGTCCACCTAATCCTCTGCAGGTGGCTGATAAAACCCTGAGCTGGCTTGTGGCTTAGTGTGACATGCAGCAAAGATGGGAACATGAAGACAAAGACAGCCAGGTCAGCCCTTTGGGGCTGCAGTGGCACGAGCTGCTCGCCTCCCTGCCTGCTGCAGGGCCGAGGGATCTCTGCTCCCACGGCAGGAGAAAGGCAGAGCAGCAACAGTGCTGCTGCTGCCTGCCAACACCAGAAACCCACTGACTGAGGCTCTGCTCACCTCTGCCTGCCTCCAGCACGTGAACTGGGCTGCTAATGGGAGAAAATTTACTAGGCAGTAATTTCTAATTGCTGTCACCAGTTACTGGCCACAAACGCAGAAGCAGAGCAAAAAAATCCGTCTATCATTCTTCCAAAAAAATAAATGCCTCATCCACTTATTTGGCCTTACACTTAAAAAAAAAAAAAAAANTATACAAAAAAAAAAAAAAAAAAAAAAAAAAAAAAAAAAAAAAAAAAAAAAAGAGCCTTTTAAAAGAATTTATCTGAAATTTTGTGCTTTTCTGAACAGGTAGATCATATAAAAAGATCAGTGCTGCCTAATAAAATAGGTCAGGGCTGTCTTTCATTTTATAATTTCAAGAAAACAGTCTTTGGCCTTGTAGAATGAAATGAAATACTGAGAGAGGTGGATATACTGGCTTTGCTGAGTCTGATCCCTCTTTAACTGATTATTTTGCTGCTTAGTGTGGTCATTTTGGTGGGTAGCACTAGAGGACTAATTGAATGGTATCTTTCTCCCCCTACTGCATTTTTAAGACTCTTTGGAGAGTTTTCAGAATGTACTTTAATCTCATGTAATTTAAACAGTTTTTCCTAATAAGATTTATGAAGTTCTTGATTTTAACTCTTCCTTTTTTCATGGTTTTTAAAAGTTATTAGAATCGGCACCATATCCAAAACTAATCTGAGGTTTTCTGTAACATAAGACAGGGAAAAAAGGTTTCCCATGTTACTGGCCTGCTCAAGGCAGCTGAAGACCTGTATGGCATTCTGATGTAATTTTATCCCAGGCTTTGTTTGAAAAATGAGGTCTCACAACACCCTCAATGAAGCCTGAAGTGGGTACATGAAGTTAGGCCAACGCCTGGCCATCTCTGTCTCTGATGTGCTCGAATGAGGGACAGGACTGACACAGCTCCTTCACTGGGGAAATTCTTCATACTGTAAAGGTAATAAGTTTTGGTTGAAGTAAATAATGCTTGAAGTGTGGCACTTCTGTACCTGGGGAGTTTCTGTCTGAGAATCTTAGCTGAGGCCAGGATTCCTTTATCTTCTACACTTGACATTTTAAGTTCACATCTTTCTAAGTCATATTACTGTGCACTATCAATACTAGTGTCAATTAGATAAGGAGATTACTTTGTGCTGTTGTTCATATCTATTGCAATACTTCATTATTGTCTAGGCTGCATGACAGGAAGGAGAGGTGATGTCTGTCTTTTTCAGGCCAGTGTGTTATCTATGCCAGGATAGGACTAACAGCACCCAAGTCTAATGATGTTTGCAAAATACTTTGTCATCATTCCTTGGACATGTTGGAAATTATAATGGGCTTGAAGCTGAGATTTTGGGCCTGGGTTTCCTCTTCTTTTCCCTACAGCTGTTGCATGAAGTTCTTGTATTGTGAGAGTGAATATTCATCTCTAATCTCTGCAGACAGGTTCCTACTTGCTGTGTATGTCCTTCTAATGTCAGAGCCCAGTACTGGATTAGTGCCAGGGCTAACATTAATATGCATTTCCTTAACATGGAGAAGTGGGAAAGCACATGAATATTATCTTTGAAATGCCCAGGTTTTGCCAGCCCTCTGTCCCAACTGTGCAACAACAATCATTTATTTAAACTGAGTGTGGTGCTCTGGTTAAGATCTGTATCACTTTCCATGTTATCTAACTTGCCTGTCTCCACTGTAACCAGTGCATCCCAGCACAGAGCTCTCTCAAAACATGTGGAGTGCTTAAATCATGTTTTGTGGTGTGTCAGACAAGTCTCTCACTCTGAGAGGTTTGCTCCAGAATGGCCAGCAATCCAGTGCTTAGGGCTTATGCGCCAGCCAGGCAGCAGAACCAGGACAAAACAAGGACTCTACCTGATAGGGAACAAGAACTTAACCTGGACATACCATGAGTGCCTTGAATGCCAGGCTGCTGTTGTTCAAAAGGTTTCTATCTTTATTTTTATCAAGCAGAGATGCTTTTTCTTTCAAAGCTACACTAAAAAAAAAAAAAAAGCCCAACAAAAAGATAATCTATCTTTCTTTGGCAACTATTACCTGAAAGTCTAGCAGTCTAAGTTCTCTTAATAACATCTATACGAAGTAGGGAAGGTCTGTTTTGCCACATTTTACAAACCAGGACATGAGAACAACCATCCTGCAATGTAAATTAACCCTAATAAAGCAGAGCACTGACACAGTTCTTCTCCTAGTTGAACCAGGCAATGCCTTTCTTGGTCTCATACCCTGAGTGACACAGGCTATGGCCAAACACAGCAGCCACTGAAACATTCACACCCAGTCCCCCTCTGTGATATACCCCAGCTGGCTGGAAGATCTTCCTAACTTCCACCTCAGCCCATGTAACTGAGGAATCTGGATCTGCCTTCTCATGTCTGAACATGGATTCAGAAATCAAGCTTGTATATACACTTTGAAAAGATACTTCTCAAAATCTTCCAGTAAGGCAAGCTGAAAAAGCTACAATTTCCACAGGAAAAAACACATGATGCATGTCTTTCAAAACCCTACCTATAGTGAAGTGTGATAATTGCCAACATGTGTATCTTATTTTCAAACTGTAATCCAGCCAATCTCAGTTAATAAACCAGATCATGTATTTGTTTACAGTGTTCTTTGTTGAAAAGAAAAGTCTCATTTGTATTAATCTCAGACACATGGAAGTAATTTTATTCATGTCTTATCAGTTGGTCATGCTTTTAGAATAATCTTTATTCCAGTTGCACTAAAGCAAGGAATATTTTAGTTACAAATATGATTAAAGTAAAATTAGTGAAACTTGTTTGCTAAGCACTGCAGACAAAGTAAGAATTATTTCTGTGTTTTCTGTTGTTGTACAATACTGGTATACTCTGAGCCTGCCCAAAAACTCTGCCACATTCCAGGCAAGGCCAATATCACCTTATTTTCCTCTTCTATATTTTCCCATACTGAGCACACATTTCAGTCATTTGCCAGATGGAAATGCTGCTGTCACCCAGAACAACCTTGCAAAAAATGTCTTTCAAATGCTGCTCTTCATATTGTCCAGATTGCATATTTCCCAGGCAAACTAAGCCAAATTAATGACTTTTTAAAGTCCCTACTCCTAAAGAAAGCCTGCACATAAGAGTTTAAAGGAGCAAGGACTTGATTACAAAACCTGTGGTGAACTTAACATCATATTCAATTGTTTTTAACAGGTTCAAAGCAGACTATTCATATTTCCATTTCAGTTTTACATAGGATTTAGACTATGCTATGATTGTATTAATAGAGAGAAGTAAATAACGATGGAGTTTTTGCTGGAATATATACTTTTCCATCATTGTGCTTCAGCTTTTGTGTGGGATCTTTTTCATTAATCTAGTTTTTGTTGGATTGATATATTTATGTTCCCTATTGTCCTGTATTTTGCAATCCCAAAGCAAGTATTAAACCATACAAAAGGGCTTTTTAATATTTCTGCCTGGTTTTGCTCCCCTTACTTTCACATTCCTAGCAAGCAGATCAACTGTGAGGTACACATATTCCCTCTGAGCAATGTCTTGCTTCCCAAATAGCTTCCTGGACATCAGTGGATGTCCTTGTTATGTCTGGCAGCAGCTACCAAACTGTGATTTACCAGCCCACTGAGATTCTGGCAGTTCCAACAGGGCGACTAGCCTGACAGAAATGCAATTGTTCATTTAATTTATATGGTTATAAGCCCAACAGAGGCAGAATAAAATGAAGGACAATTTGGGAAGGGAATCTAGGGTAAAAGCTAAATAGCTGTGAACACAAATATCACAGTCTGGCTCTTGATCATGAGCAGTGTTGTTGAATGCTGTAGGACTGTTGCAGATGTTTTGTGATGCAAAAGAGAGAGGCAATCCTTGGCATTGAAAGATCACCTGCACATGCCAGGATCCTTCATTCATAAAAACATTAACTTTGCACCCCAATCACCACCTGCAGCTCTGTTGCAGAAGTCGTGCCAGTAGCTTGTCTGGACAAATGGAAATTATTATGTCTTGGCTAATTCAGCTACAATGTCATGAAGGACTTTTCTTTATAAAACTTCATCCTACTTATACCATGTGTCTCCAAATCATCTTACTTGTTTGGCTGTTTCAAAAGAACCACTTTACAAGCTCATCCTTTTGGTTGCTAAATGATACAATAAAAGTGCAATTCAAATGCAGAGCTAATTCGACAACATTTCATTTCATCTAGTTTAATGTTTCATCATGTTCATTAAATGTTTAAAAGCTTAAAGTCTTGTAATATCCAAAGAATGGAGGTTAGCTAAGATCCACATCTAAAACTAATAAATTTGTCAAAACCTATAGGGTCTGACAATAAACATTGGGGGTTTTTTGTGATAATAAATCCATCTTTAATGAAATCTGCACTTAAAAGAACTGGAATTGTTAGATTCATGCATCTGATCACTCTGATCAAGGATGCTGAGTATTCAAGAGACTTGCTGTGGGAATGGGCAAGGGCATGCAAAGCCACCTAGCTCTTCCCTTTCTCCATCAGAACACTTAGTGTGGGTGACAAAAGGCCATATGGAGGTATTGAGGGGAAAGCTGCCCAGAGTATTTAGAGCAGTGAAGTGCCACACTTGTGAATACCAATTTTAGAAAGTCAAATTTTCTAGGTCATTCAGTTCAGAAGTTGGAGGATGAGAAGTGGAAGTCTGAAACTTTGGTTCTCTCCTCCTTTGAAGTGTTTCCCCACCTTTGGGCTGCTCAGTGACACAGAGTAGGCTGTAGGAGAAATTATTGCCACATGCTCAAAACACTCTCTTTGGCTGCACTGTTCTTGCTTTATGGCACTCTGGCATCCCAGAGCAGCTCTCAGTGCCCTCACCTGGGGGATTTCACCAGCGAGGGGCAGGCAGAAGGCACCATGAGCCCCCATGCTGATCTCTTGTAGTCCATTCCCAGTGGCTTTTGTTATTCTCAGTATGAGGGTCCGCCTGGATGCTCAGCCAGACTTCAAGTTTCAGGCAGAAGCCAGAACAGAGGAAGACTCTCATTGCAAATTGCACCTTAAGAGAGATGGGCTGCTGCAGGTTGAGTATGAGTAAAGGAACAGGAGGGAACTTCAAAGGGTGAAGAGCCTGGACTTGCAGGTTGTTCTCCTCAGTGTGGATGGTTCATGAAAGAACCGTGGTAAGAGCTTCTGAAATGCTGACACCCCAGGCAACAGGTTGTACCCAGAGTTGTCCTGACCTTGGCTAAAGTGCATGGAAAAGATTTCCAGCTTCGTATTGCATGTCCTTCCATTTGATTAAATTACAGAAGTTTGTGGGTTTGGAGGTTATCTTATTTTGCTTGTGCCCATCAGAATGCAAAAGGAATGCAGATGGAAGGTTTATTTATTTTGGGTTTGTTGGTTTGGGTTTGGTTTTTTTCTACAAGAGAAATGAAGTCTAGTGGAAACTATTTATTCCAAAGTGGAAACATTGTTAGCTCCGAACATGTAGGTTCCTAAGTAGACCTTGCTTCCTTGCTCAGGCAATGAATACTATGTCAACCTGACGTGGAGGATTAAACAGTATTTTGTTTCCGGGTACTGCTGTGAGAATTTCCAGTATGAAGATTGAAGGTGGATTTGGCTTGAAGAGAAACAAAACTAAGGATTGAGTGTTAACAGTCTTGCATCTTTTTTACTAATGAGGACATAATTGGTTGACTGCAGGGTTAACACCATGACACTTCAAACTGTGTCACTTTCTGTAGGAGACACTAAAAAATAAAAATGAGGAAATACAGAAATGAGAACTTTAACTGTTGAAGATAGTTTTGGAGTGTTAATGCCGACAATACACAAAAGTGGCCTTTGCCTTTCCTATAGGTCCTGTTGAAATAATTTAAAAAGATGAGGCATTGGAGAATCCTGTAATGTAATGAAATATTCATTTCTAGTAAGTCATTTAAATTACAAGCATTGAAAAGAGAAATTATTCCAAGACTTCTCACTAAATCTGTTGAAATATTACATGAGAATAAGGAGGGGGAGTGGGAACAGAAAAGTTGTTTTGGTTTTGTTTTCTTTTTTAACTCAAAGCCTGAGCTGTAGTTTACCACTATTATTGATGAATCCCTTGCTATTTCACTCATGTAGTCACATGATGCTAACCAAAACTAGGAAGGAAATATTTGAAATGTGTACCTAAGCCCCTTCTCCTATTTCAGCAATTTGTAATGTGGGATTTAGAGTAGTATCAACCAGAAAAACTGCCCAAGGTGTTGATTTACACGTTGTGGAAGATTTATTACCATCCAAAAGATGAGAAATTCTTCTTCATTGGCTGGCATTATAGTAGTGAGATCTCAACAGGAAAAAAAGCATGTACTGCGGCAATGTTTGAAAAAATTCCCATTGTACTAGTGTGTTGGCAGCCAATGTCATCCACATCTCCTTGGTGGTAAAAAAAGATTTTCAGCATTTCTTCTTACTAAAATGAAACATTTTACATATATATTTACTTTTAAATTAAATCACATATTTAGTTCTACTTTGAAAAGGAAAACAAGGTTCACACCACTTATAGTTTGGCTTCACTTCCTATACTCAGTTCTCTCTTTTTTCAATCATCTTTAGGCAGAAACTCCACTATGCCAACCAGTTTTAAGCAGGATGCCTTTGATTAAATGGGCCCAAGCTTATGCAGCAGAGAATAAAGAGCATAGTGCTACAGCTTTAAAGGAAATGCCATCAGAGGAGTTTCAACCACAGACTGGGAGCCTTGAGTCTGACTTACAATGTGATCTGGGCTCACATGAACCCCGAGCTCATCACAGTCAGTGCTCTGCCCATGAGACTACAACAAGCCAGGAGAACAGTTAGGTGGTCACTTTGCATCATGAGCAAATGGAAAACTACTGAGGCAGGGAAGTCGTCTGTCCTTGACCTGTGTTTCCAGCTGTCTGTTACCATTAATAATTCTTACTTGTTTGGGTTGGGACTGTGTTATCCTTGGTGCAATACAACAAGTCAAGTGATTTTTTTTTTCCACTTGAAATGTGTTTGCCATGACCTGTGGATGCTGGCAGCATCCTGGTCTCTGTTTTAGTCTCTTGATAAATCTACCCAAGAATCAGAGGTGCTGGATTTCTGTCTGCAGAGCATCCTGCAGTGCTGAACTCTGATGGGACCAGTTTTGACCATAGGGCAGATCCCTAAGGTTAAGGTCTCCTTAACCCAGAGATCACAACTTTGTAGCCACCCAACAGGGTTCCACAATCATTCATCAAAAATGCTCAAAGTGTAAAAGGAAATACTGCAAACTCACTAGATACCCATCAGAGTTAAAATTAATCTTCAGATAGACTGGAAAAAGACAATGAGCAGTCTTTCTATTTGGAAACAATCTTTTTTTCTAGAAAACAGTGTGTTTTTACCCTCTGTCACCTTCTCTGTATACCAATCCTTCAAAAGGCTGAGAAAGCCATAACAGAGTTATTTCCCTATTTCTGTCTATTAGCACTCATTGATCTGTTGTATCATACACAGATTGCCAGCTGTCTTTGGGCCTGTCTTTCCATTCCAGTTCTGAACAACACTGAGCATGAGAGATTCAGGAGCTTCAGAAACAGGGATGAATAATGTCTGTACAGAACTCCACTAGCTTCTGAAGTGTAGCTCTTGGCAGTGTGGACAAAAATCCAAATTCATATTATTTTACCTCAGTTTTCCCTATTCATGGGGGCAACAGAGTGAAATCTCTCCCTCCAGAGTTGTTGCAGTGCTGAGCCAGTTGCCCTCTCAGTAAAGCTCCTGAGAAGAATGGGCAAAAGTGAGCCTTTTGGGGTGTTGCTTCTCATGGGAAGAATAAAAAAACTGCCAACAGATTCCTAAATTTACCATTGCTCAGGAAAGAGATGTTACCAAAAGCTCCATGAAAATGTCTGCCAACTTGTTTTTGCAGACTAAGTATTGTACACATGCATATTAAACATCATGATTCTCCTGAATAGCCTTAAGTACTTCATGAAAAATATGAAAGAACAAACAATGCTTTTAAAGCAAACTTGGTGCTCTGTCACCCCTTTTTCCTCATAGTATACAGTCATTATAAACATAAAAATGTGACAAAGTAAAAAATATTTTAAAACCCCTAACATAGATGTCACTCAGTACTGTATTAAAATTGGTACTTATAGCATAAGAAAACGGAGAATAACTTTTTAAAATTAATTATAAAGGTGATGAAACCTTTATCTTCATACGGGTTTTGGATTGTTAATTTTGGGAGTGCACCTTTTAGATACAGTTATAAGGCACATCTGTTTTTATAGCAAATAAAAGATTACTGTGTGCAAATCTAACCCCACCAGTGTTTGCATGGTGTTATGTTCCACTGGACACGCAGTTCTGTGCACTCAGTGGCCCTCTTGCACATATCAGATGTTGTCAACATTTTGGCATGGAATTCACTCAGTGCCACTTTCTGGATCTGTGCTCACAGCCCTGAGGTGCCACATTGCTCCTGTGGGCAGAGTGAGCAGACAGTTGCATCATCCTGCTCTTGCACCTGTTCCCAAGGTTTTTATTTTCCTCTGCCTCTTCTGTGGCTATATTGATGCTCAGACAGAAAAGGGAGATGGAGTGGTGTAACAGTAATGCAAGAGTGTTTTACAACACGTAAGTATAAAAGCACCAGTTTTAATGAGTACCTCTGGAATTACTAAAATGCATGGCAGCGGAGAAACAAGAGAACAAGTTATTTGTTTTTATTAAAACTGGCAATTTATAAAGAAGCAGATTGCTGTTAATGAAACTACTCATGTGGCTAAAATGGGCAGGACTTGTCTCTACAGCTCTCTAAGGCTGAAATTCAATCATTTTGCTTAATTTATTTATCCAGAACATTTTGTTTATTATCTTATTGCCCTTCACAAGTAACTTAGTGTATACATTTCTCTGCTCCTCCCCTTTCTGATTCTATGATTATAGAGCCTGAAGGTATCAATTTAAATAACTCAGCAGATGCTGCTGTCTGTAACCATAATTTCAGAGACAATCTTGGATACTTTTTCTCAAAAGATTGTCAGAACGAGTCTTCTCTCCAGGAAGTTCCCTTAAACCACAGTCATGGTGTGCCACCCAGAGTTGGGATAGTGGAGCCTGGACACAGAGTAGCTTTGGAGAGAGGATGAGGTCTTTTCCTGTCAAGTATCCCCCCCATGTTTCCCTAGAGATGAGTGACTTTAAATACAGCTTAAAAATAGATGCATCTTACCATGAAAAAACACAGGGAAGAAAACAGTGTCTCCAGTAGCTACATAGATACAATGTGTGATGGAAAATGGATGCCTGATATGGTGCAAATGATTACCTATGCATGTTTTATTTAGATATGACTCACTTCTAAACAGATCATTCCTCATCCTGCAAGGGACAAAGTGGAGAGAGGGATAAAGGATATCAACCCAGCCCCAGCTTATCTTGCTGGCAACACAAGAAGGCTTCCTCAAAATGTCCATTTCCCCTCTTCTGTGGTGACTTCTACTGGGATCGACATTCCATGTCCCACTCTGCATGAGATAACACTCTGCATTTCCACATGCCAAACAGTATTTTTAGCACACATTACAATTCCTTAGATGGAAAGCAAAACCACAATGTTGTATCTCAATCCAGTGGTATCACTTCAGGCTACAGCCATGAGCTGGTACTTAAGTCATACATCCTTAATTATATCAGATACATAGTGGGATCACATTCTGTGCCCTGGAAGGTTGCTGTGGCATGTGTCAAATCACACCACAAGCAAAAAATATTCACTGTACCTTTTTTGGGCAGTTCTTGCAAAATATAACCTATGTGCGCGTTCCCCTTCTATGCATGTGTAGGCAGACAGGCACCAAAAGTGAAGTTGGGCTCTGAATCCCAGGGGTGCTCTGTTTGAGGCTCTCCCAGGGGCTGATTTAGTCCCCCTTTCCTGCACAGCACCTACATCAGTGTGGTGAGGTCCAGACTTGGAGCTGGTGCCTGACCTTCAGGTACTGCACTGAGCCAATGCTGAGCCCAGACCCTGCTCCTGGCCCCCACCATCTTTTCAAGGATAATGTACCAACCTTTCCGAGTTTTTCCCTGGCTTAAGCACAACCAGAGCTCCACATGACCACACAAAATGCTCCTGCAAACACAGCAGAAGGTAGGATGACAGCAGGTAGCTGTAGGGTGGGAGAAGGTGGACAGATTCTTTCTTGCAAAAACAGAACTGAACACAGCAGCACTGAAAGCATTCATGAAACTACAGGCACCGCTGACTCTCAACAGCATGAGCAACCTACCAAAAATACCCACCTTGTACTTGTATTGCTTAAAGACAGCTACAGATGAAACTCCTGGGAGATAGAAATCTCTGGCATAAACCATGATGTTTCCTGAGGGGAAAAGTTGCAATGAGACATGATGTTCATGGAGGCTTAAGAGACACAAAAAGCATCTAGACAAGGTGCATTCCATGCAGTCTTCTGCCTGTATATTTCTGGGCTGTCTCATTTTTATGCTTCCTAGGGAAAAAGACAATCTCTAAATTTTCATATATTTATTTTCAAAACCAAAGGATTGATAAAGAAGAATCTCTTGTGAGTTTGGGGCTTTTTTTTTTAATCTGTAAAATTATTTTAACATTTTGAAATTATTTTTAAAAATCAGAATTGTACCACACTGAGAGTTACAAGATTTTTAACAAACAAGATTTGGTTTAACCTCCATGTTTTTAGAGTTAACAAAATGGACCCTGACTTTTCTCTAAATAACCTTTTAGAGAAATGATTCACAGAGCACACAGTGATAGAAAACTTGTTTGCTATTTCACAGGGACAGCTGTAGCAGGAAGGGAAGAAACTTCTGACCAGGTACCCATCAAATGGTTATATGAGATATGTGACCTTCCTAATAAAATTCTGGAGCATGTGTTTAAGAGTAAGCTCCTGCTGGCATGATTTCAAATCCTGATCAGAAATTAGTTCTCATCCACAGCTGTCTAAAGCCCAAATCAATTAGCTCAGGTTTTTCACATTGTTTCATTCTGACAGGAAAGACTGAAATGTTCATGTCATGAGTATTGTAGGTGTGCAAATCGTGGCCACAAAATAGAGCTTGATATGGTCTCATCTACTATTTTGATGCAGCTGAACATTTTATGTTCTGCTGAAGACCTCTGAAAAGAGGTTTAGCCAGCAAGTGTTGAAATTCTACCATTCCTCAGAGGATATAAAATTATTGAGCACTGAATATGTATTATATATGAGCAAATGCTTCAAGCTTATAATCTTGTGACTGGTCTTTATTCATATTTGGGTCTAATTTGATTCAGTAGAATGAAAGGGTCTAAACTTAAAAATATTTTTCTGCAACCATTGTGACAACTTCTCTTTGTTTTTTAAACAGATGGGGGATGCCTCCCCAAGAAGAGTAGAATAAAGAAGTCATGCACACTAACTTGTACTGGCACAATGCTTTTACAAAGAGTAAATTGCTCACTGGAAAAAAACATTTGAAGGTTGTGTTAAATGACTAAGTTCAGCTGAAACCTGCTCACGGTCCTTGCAACCTGTAAGTGTTCCTAAAATGGACAAAATTATCAAAAACCTACATATCATTTATTTATATATCAACATGATTACAAATAATTGCATATTGCCTCCACTTGTTACAAAGGGAAGCTTGAGCTGCAGACTGATCTCTGACTAGGCAGGCCCTCCCTGGCTTTACCTTCCCCATGCTGTCTTGCAGGGTTCTTAGAAAGGAAAGAGGACAGGCTGTATGTCATGTTTACATTGACCTGCCCTCTCCTGCAGGTGCTGGCAGAACATTCTGCCAGTAAGCTCCTGTGCTTTACAATCTCTTAGTTTTGTTTTCTAGTCTACCAGAGCTTCAGTTATGGCAGAGGGCATTTCATTGGCTGCACCAAATAGAACAAAGGGTCCACTTGTGGTTATATACGATTGGGTTGATTTATTCTATGAGGGGCAGTTTGTTACCTCTCAAACTGTGCTGTAGATCACTGAACATAAGTGATCCATACTACTACAAGTTTTCTGATCATTATGTCTTAGACTTTAATACACACACTCAATAAATACCCTGCTGGAGGTAGAGCTTTACCCTGCAATGATTCCTGGAGGAGGAGGTTTCAGTGATACTGAAAGAAGGCCCTTCCTTGTCTAAATGGGAGTGTTAGGAAATCGTCACAGTGCTGGGGATTTTGCCTGTCCTTTCACTGTGCTATCAAGCAATATGTTAGCATTTTGGGTAGCATTTCAGATGTTTTCTCAATTACTTTTGTTTATGGTGACTCTGTGAAGGTAGTTCTGTTTCACTGAAAATGACCATTATTTACACCTGTTTCCAGGGCACACCATCCTTGGATTCTCACTCTAGTGTAATCACTTACTTTCTTATTCCTCACTGCTCAGGACTGTAATGCTGGAGAAGGGAGTAATTCTGGAGGAAGGTTACAGAGTAAGCTTCTGTATAGTTGAAAGAGACAGAAAACTAAAGGATCTGCAGCCGCTGCATAAATAAGCCACTTGACACCTTTAAAAGCTTCAACTCCCTCTATTTTTGGAATAAAACTAGCATCTGTGCTGACAGCTTACATGCCAAGTTTCAGCTTGATGCAAATTAGAGAAATCCTGAATAAAAACTGCTAAATCTCAGGAGCACATAAACACTACCTGATCCTAACTGACATTCAAAATAGACAGTAGCTAAGCTGCAGTATTTATATAGTACACTACTTCATACTCTGAAAGATAGAAACTAATCTTCTTTAGACATGCTTTACCAAGTGTACAATTAGGTCACCTGAAAGGTTATTATAAATAGAACTACTTGGATAAATACAAATGACATTATAATTTGGTATCACTGTCTTGGGAAGGAGTCTGTACTCCTGCAATGCTCTCCTGGAAATGTCTATAGCCAATAACAGTAAATTCTGCAATATCAGCTGAAAATGTGGGAGACTCTGTGTATTGGGTGGAACCTGGCTGGATGCCAGACAGCCACCAAAGCCTCTATCACTCCCCTCCACAGCTGGACAGGGGAGGGAAAATATAACAAAGGTTCATGGGTTGAGGATAAGGACAGAGAGAGATCACTCATCAAATGCCATCGTGGGCAAAACAGATGCAAAATAGAGATATTAATTGAATTTATTACTAGCAGAATCACAGAAGGATAATGAGAAATAAAAAAGACCTTCAAAACACCCTCCCCCACCCCTCCCTTCTTGCCAGCTCCACCCCCTCCCCAGCAGTGGAGCAAGGGAGTCAGGGAATGGGAGTTATGGTCAGTTCATCCATCACACATTGTTTCTGCTGCTTCTCAGAGAGAGGAGTCCTTCCCCCGCTCCAGCAGATTTTCAACAAGTATTACAGTTTATACAGAGAACTGGTACAGCTGTTTATCTCTTATTTATATTTGAGTAGTGTTTTGTAACTGCAGGATTCTCTACTGCCTTACTTTGTGTGCACAGGAACTCTACTGAAGGTGAAGGCTTTTGCAAAAAATCTCAAAATATTTATGTTTTAAGGAGAATAAGTGCAGGAAAATTTTAAAGGGAAAACATTTCTTGAAAGATAATTCAGGAGAAAGTCAGCTATGTGAACCCTATTATCTAGACCAGCAATTTACTTTTATAATGTTTCTGCCCTTACAGTCAAGCATTGTGGTGGAGTTTTCTTAATACAGGGATACTGTGTGGGGCAAGGACAGAGGATGGATTATTAACCACTGCAATTTCCTCTGAAGGTGAGAGAAGCAAAACAGCATTATTTGTTCGTTCGTTAGGTAAATTTAGTCACGATTACCTTAGTTGTGTTTACATTGCTCCTTTTTTCCCACACAAACTCTGGAGAGGTTTTTGTGCTTTTTGGCAGACAAGGTTTTACTAGAGTAGACACTGTTTAGGAGTGAGTACAAGTATTTATGTAAGAGAAGCTAGACAACATCCATAAAATGCATCTTGATCTTATTTATTTATATTTGTGCTTTTTTTTTTAAGGCCCTTGGTGAATACACTTATGCAACATGCACTGAGGGCTGCCTGTAGCCATGTGCCTGTGGTGCAGGGTGTTTGAGTGGCATCCACATCACACAGCACTGGGATGCCCTTGGCCCCCATCTATAAGCACTTCTGGTGCTTCTGGAAAATCATAAGTTGTGTCACTGGCTGCCTCCTGCTGGCATAGAGGGAGCTTCTGGTGTCTGAGCCCACACTGACTGAAAAAATGTCCTGAAGCTGCTGCTTCCACCCAAACCTGCTGTAAAACCTTAGGTGTGCTCCTCAGAGGTATGAACATTTCAGTTTGTATGTGTGATGGGCCTGTAGTGACACTACAGGATAGTCTGGGGTCTTGCTGGGAGTTTTTCTCTCCCTTCTGTGATTTTGGTCTGCGGCTGTGGCATAGCACAGCAGGGTGTAACTGTCTCTACTCTCATAGCTACTCCAGGCAAGTTGCTGAAAAGCAGCCAGTGGGTCTATAGCAGTGCCTAACAGGAAATTTGCAACTGATAGCCGCGGGGAAAGTCAAGAAAAATCTTGGGAAGGTGAAAGAGTTGGGTTTGAAACTGATAGTATTTACAGGAGAGAGGGGAGAGAGCCCTCTTGGACTTTTAGAAAAAAATGGCTTTCTCAAACAATTTGCCCTGAGCAGGGAAGATGGGAAAGTGAAGCAGCCCTGGAAGAGGGAAGGCTGAGCCTGGGAAAGTCAGGCTGTCACAGCACCCAACAGGCTCTGCTTGGCCAGGTGCTGAGCTGGGGTACATCAGTGCCTGTGCTACAATTCTGCAGCTGGATCCAAACCAGACTCCTGCTGCACGTGAGGAACCAGATTTGGGGACAGCTGTCCTCAAGGCTTGCTCTGCTGCTGGAACAGCACCACTAACAGTTGCAGAGGCTCACCCTCCACTTTAGATTCCCCTAGGGCTGTAGCCACAGATGAAAAGCAGAGGTGATTTATCTTATAGACCAGCCTGAGAAGTGTGGCAGGAAGGTTGCAGATTCATCAGCAAGGACAGCACCATTCAGTGGTAGGGCAGCATCTGCCCCAGCCCTCTGATTCTAGCTACCAACATGTGTGCCAGAGGCCTTTCTTCCTTGGGAGATTCAAGACCTCCACAAATTCAGACATCTCTTCTATTTGTAGAAGTTAGCCATTAATAGGAAAGGCAATTAGAGTTAGCTAACCAAGATACTGGAAGAAGCAGGCACGCTACCCATCCCATGTAGACATTACAAAGGAAATACCACAGGCTGCATTAAAAATGTGGAAGTCTTGACAGTCTGCAAGCAATTAGCTCTCAATCCTGCCCAAACCAACATATGGGGTTAATATCGTCTATGCCATTTGCCCTAACAGTTTCAAGGATACTCATACAAATCACTGTATACATGATCTTATCCCATATTTATTACCTTTAAAGCTCGAAATCTAGGTACTTCCACCCTGTCAGACATGTCTGCGAGTAATAAAAGTAACTTCCAAACACCAGGACCCCCGAGTGCGACGCTTTCCCAGCGAGGCGGGCCCCTTCCCTGGAAAAGCCGCCGAGCCGGCGCTGGAGGGAGCTGCAGCCCCGGCTACCGCCGCCTCCGCCGGCGCCCTCCGCTCGCTCCCCAGCGCCCTCTGCTCCTCCATTTCCCCCTAGGCAAAGAAGGTGAGCATAGTGAAATTATTTAAATCGCATCTCTCGCCGTCACTTCAGTTCAAGAACACTGTCTTTTTAAAGAAATCAGACTCGTTTGCTGCCCACTAAGTAAGCGGAGATTTGCAAAGGCATGCTGAACAAATGTTAATTCTAACAGCGGTTTACAATTTTATAGATCACATGACAAAGGTACAGAAGCTACTTTCTGAATTAAACATTATTACTGCCACCTCACTTGAACCTGCTTTAGCATGGCATATTTGTTTATTCTTTCCAGTTTGAATAGAAATTGGATAAAATTCTGTGCCTAGTGTATGCCTGTATCTCATTCAAAAATAAATTCCAGGTCAGACATGACAAAAGTAGTGGGCTATCTCCCAGCTTTAATGTCTGTCCCTTGCTATACCTCGGGGAAGACCATGCTACTTGTACATTCTGTACAAGTGAAATTAACTGAAATTTAGCTTGAATAACCAACACCAGCTTTCTGGAGAGAAGAAATGGAAATCTTAGTAAAACTGAGAGGTGACTAAGTGAATGCTCTTCACTTGGTGAGTTTTTTCTTGCCATATCTTCCTTCCAATGTTTGCATTATCACAGATAAGCTCCCTCTGAAAAAGCCACTGCATTTCTAAAAGAGAAGCTAATGATTTCTTTCAACCCAAAGGCCCTGTTCCACGGCAAGATGTATTATAATAATCACCTTATTCAGGCAAATAAAAACAAGTTAATCACTAACCTAGAAGATAGTTTATGGCTTAGACACCAGAGCCCATAAGCCTTTTTCATTTGGCTGGAAGAGCTGTTATACTGCACCAGTCAGTGATAACAAGGAGCCCAAAGTGAAAACGTAACGATGCCAATAAGACAGAACCTCTGATTACATCTTCCTTCTCTGTACTAGGAATGCCCAAGTTGGATGCCTCCCATCTGGTGATGTACCTTCAATCAAATGTTTACAATTTGCCAAAGAGAAAGATATAATTGTCTGCCAAGACAACCCAACTTGCATGTAAGTGCTTCAGATGATTATCCAAGTTCTTTTGCACCATTTTTGTATAAATGTTTATAATTTTATTTTTTAAATGAGACTTTTCAAGTGCTGGAGGATAACCAGTAAGGAAGAGCAATAGATTCATCTAATGTTAGCCATGAGGGAAATAATATGGACTTAGCTTAGGAGGGTTTGAGTGCACCTTGCATATGTGCTTCTGGAATAAAAGGAGCATTTATCCCTTGCAAATGAATGCATATGATACAGAGACTAAAACAGTAAGCCAAGCTCAAGGTTGACATATTTTCAAATTTGCAGCAAGAATAACAAATATAAACGGACTAGCTTGTTAGCAATGGTAGATGGAATCACAATCATTTGGACTCTTTTTGGCAAAAGTCTTCAAATTTATACCTTCGTCCAACTTCAAGGGAAACAGGTGGCTGCAAAAATGGGAGGTTGGACAAGGCTTGTCATCCCTTAAAAGCTCTGAGGTTGTGCAGTCTCAGAACAATCATGACTGGTGAGCAAACATGAACTTCCATCTTCTCTAAAGGATAATGTGGGCAGGTGGCACAGGAGGGTACCACAGCTCAGGAGTTAGCAGGCCAGGGAGCCCAGAAGTTAGTGTCTGTAATTTTTGTGATTCACATGGAAAGTGTGGTGAGCTCTCCAACTGAGACAGCAAAGTAACAGGTGGATTTCAGTGGCATCTTGCCTGAGTTCTGCTAAAAGGTCATTGAGAAAGATGCTTCTTTGTAAAACATTTCCATTTCAATTAATCAGATCTTTCTGTTGAAACAGAATGTTTTGCTGAAAACCTGTTGTGTTGGAAAACTCCCAACCATTTCTTTCTCTCCTACTCCCACAGAGAGGAAATGGGTTGTCTCCAGCCTTTGCTTTCTCATTTGATGTTTCAGCCATCCTGTGCCTCCCCTTGTGCCCACTCAGGATCATCTCACAAAGCATACATCTCTTAAATGGCCTAAATATTTGGTATTGGGAAGTGTATGAGATCTTCAAAAGGTATAAAGAGAAGGACTGTTCCATAAGACAGACACTGTACAGATGTGTGATAGGAGTACATCAGCAACTGAATGGGAAAATTCAGCCTACCTTTTCTGAAGGACATGTGTCATTTTGATTCCTGAAATACCAGTTTGCACCAGAGATGTTTGACACCATTTGATTGCAAACACTAGGAAAACATTTGAGGATCAGGGAAAATCCTGTAACAGCCCAAACCTATCCTCTAATGTTACTGAATTAAACCAGGGGTGGTTTTGGCTATAGCTGAATTTGACTTCAGACTGCAGAGAAAAATGTGAGATCCAATCAGTATCTGTCATGACAATACTAGGAAGGGAATTTAGTCCTTTTTTTCTTACATTTGTGTGTCACTCCCAAATGCCAGTCTCTGTGAGTGTATCTATTACTTGTAAGCATTTAGTAATCATTTGTGACCAAATGTTAGCATTTGGTTGAGTTTCATCTGTCATTCCTAGAGGCAGTCTGTGCCTGGCCACGTCATTGCACAGAGATGTGCCAGTGACTTTCCCCCTTCCTGACAATTCAAACTCTTTGGATAGAAGAGATATATTTGTGAAGCATTTTAAAATAAAGTGTCAAGAGGGTCTTATTCCAGTTGAAAAGGTCAACATCCTGCTAAGGCAGGACTGTTCTTCCAAAGTACAAGAACATCTGTTCAGGGTCACATCCTGCCTGTGTCCCCCACAGTTATTCAGGGGTGATGCTGCAGTGTGCAAATTTATCTGAGTTTATCTGAGCCAGCAGCACAGTGTGCCAGCATGGGGTCAAGTGAGACTGCAAAACTCCTCTGGGAACAGCAAGAACTGTAGACCCAGGCAACGTGTATTTGTTGCAGGAGCAACAGTTTTCAGTTGAACTTCACCTTTGCCCCTTTCACCAAAAAATTCAGTGAAGTAGCTTGCACCATGTGATTTAAGATTTTTAAGCAGCTTACAAGAGATGTAAAAAATTAAGCAAAGTGTCCTTTGAAATAGAGGTGTTGAGTGTGTTTGGCCCTTTGTCAAGGCTCCCAGGCCATCTGGCCAGCAAATTCATGAAGTCTGTAGAATGGCAGTTGCATACTTCTGTTTAGTTTTGAAAATTGTGTATGTGGTATATCCCATAAATCTTACTGCTAGAATGTCTTTATCCTGTCTTCTGACTGCTCCATTGCGCACTACCCCAGTTCATCACTTTGGCAACAAATTACTGCAGGGTCTACATCCATCGCCTCACTACATGCAGCACTGCTGCTCCCAGCTAGCATCTATCCATGCTAGAAAACTGAAATCCAATTTAGACATGTCTTTCCCAGCTATGGTTATATCTTTGACTGCTTTGTGGATCTATGATTTTAAACCCTGGGCACCAGATGTATGCTACATTAGCTAGAAGTAAGAAAATCTGTTTGCTTGTTCAGTACATGGTCATTTTGCTCTCTTACAAAATTAGGAAGAGGTTTTTTGTGCCCATTTTCATAATTGTCAGGAGTCAAAATAGTCACCTGAATTAGTTTAATTCAGTTGAGCACTTCAGCTTCAAATACCACAGGAGAGCATGGACAATAGAAGTTGATGTCTTTGATGTTGCATTAGCTTTTTTGTGAGATAACCTTGGTAGAAAACTACTTCAGTGTTTCTGACACTTTATAGCTTAACGGAACTGAAAAAAATATGAATTTGTTTCTGTGCTTGCCTGTCTACATTTAACTTTTTCTTTATTTCATCTCTCTTTGCAGGCTCAAGGGAGCAAATCCTTCCATGTTTCAAGCTGGCACAGCTCCACAAAGCAGTTGTGCCAATTATTTCTAGCTGGGGACTGCCACTGGGTGTAAAGCTGCTTGTACTGAAGCTGTTGAAATTACTGTCATTATGCTATTTCTTGGCATGGAAAGGAAAAAGATGAGTGAGTGTTTGGGGGGCTTTGTTTAAGTGCAACAGGGCACTTATTCATACAAACCGCTGAAAGCCACTGGAAAGTAAGCACAGCAAGGAGAGTAGATTTCTTGGAAAACCAAATCTCATATTTAACTTGGTAAAGAGACAAAGCTATTTCTTAATGAAACCTAAAAAACCTCCAGGTCTCCCAGTTCCTTCAGAAAGGAAAAGCCTTTTTCAATGTGTTAGATTAACACTGCAGTACCTATTGTGCCATTGCTTTTATGACTCTCACAGAAATTTTTCTCACAGCTCCTGCAGGAGCTACTTGTGTAGTGCCAGTGCTCAGAAAAAAACTATCACATGGTTTTCCTCCACCTGAAAAACAATTTTGAAGATTTGTTTCAAGCGGTATGTAATGCTATTCACACTCCGTTCCTGGAGCTGGAAGAAAGACTCTTCTTCAGACACAAAATAAAAGTGGTCTGAAGGAAACTTGTTTCGTCTGGCAGCTAGTGGTTTGGAGAGCTTAAATTGGATGTAGATTGGGGTACACAACATTGTCCCCCTCTCACGCAGCAGGGCTCCTGCAGCTGCACATACCAAGCCAAGTGGCAGCTCAGTACCTCACAGCCAGTGTGTGTTACATCTGGTCTAGATGTTGCATTGCAACCAGTTTAACGCAGCACCTCTTCTGGTTTTACTTCCCACACAGCGAAGCTCCAGCACAGCCAGGGAGCTGTGCTGAGGCTCTGACAGCAGGTACGGCCTCAGGCTGCCCGAGACCTGCCCGAACGGAGGGCCAGGACACGCAGTGCACACCCCAGGCACCGCTCTGGCTCTGCTGCCAGAGACAGGACCGCGCTCACACATTCCTTCGCATTCATTCCTCATGATACGGTGCAGTCCTTCGCAATGAGGTTTTGACTCTACGATACGGTATAGTGGGCACGGTGTTATTTGGTCGACGGTTGGACTTGATCATCTCGACGGGCTTTTTCAACTGATTCGACGATTTCTCGTTGGAGCGTGACCCGAACCGGCGAGGGCTGTGCCTTAAGACGACAGCGCGGTGTGAGAGGTGCCACTGCCAGCACGGCCTCGGGGCGGTGTGAGAGGTGCCACTGCCAGCACGGCCTCGGGGCAGTGTGTGAGATGTCACTGCCGGCACGGCCTCGGAGCGGTGTGAGAGGTGTCACTGCCGGCACGGCCTCAGTGCGGTGTGAGAGGTGTCACTGCCGGCACGGCCTCAGTGCGGTGTGAGAGGTGTCACTGCCGGCACGGCCTCAGTGCGGTGTGAGAGGTGTCACTGCCGGCACGGCCTCAGTGCGGTGTGAGAGGTGTCACTGCCGGCACGGCCTCAGTGCGGTGTGAGAGGTGTCACTGCCGGCACGGCCTCAGTGCGGTGTG
>VYXD01005104.1:285789-351988 GCA_013397195.1 Hylia prasina
TTAATCCCTCCTCTCTCTCAGCTGCTGTGCAAGGTTTTTTTTACCCTTTTCTAAATACATTGTCACAGGAGTGCTACCAGTGTCACTGCTGGGCTCAGCTTTGGCCTGTAGTGGGTGTGTTTTGGAGCTGTGTCAGACACAAGAGACAGCCTCATCTCTCCTCTCACAGAAGCTGTACTGTTGCCAAGTCTTTCCACACTAATCTGATCAAATATTCTCAGATCAAATAGAAAGGAAGGAGTAGAATATAAAGATCTTGGCAAAGCACTGCCAGTTGTACTAGAATAGGCAGCCAGATTCATTGAGAAGGATTCAAAGATGATTCTGTTTCACCACTAATTCTCTGTAAGACAAAAAAAAAATTGCCTTCTCATTTTGTTTTTTTGGAGATTCTTTATGGAAGCTGTATATGATCCACAGTCATCTCTAGCTAAAATTCTATATCACAGTGTAGAAAAATAGATTTAAGTTTTGTCCTTGTATGATAGTTGGACTTTGGTATGGTTGCACATGAGATTTTTCTTAGCTGTAAGGAGCACCAGTGTTGCAGTTTGTATATTAAATATTTACAATTTATATTGGAAATACAATAATGGACAAGACTGCTATTTTTATTAGTTAGCCAAATTTTTCATTATGTCTGCATGTGCACATGGTAAGAAAAATACTTTTTTAAAGAATTAGAATCAAACATTTAGAGTTTACTTTTTTTCCTGTTACCTCCCAATTTATTTGTGTTGGATGTATTGTATTTAGTCTCCTTTACCTTTCTTTTAAGGGAGAGACCTGCCACCTCTTTGCCTCGATGTACGGCAGAAGCAGCGCATGTCTATGGATACGTTACCCCCAGAACTGAAAGCACCATTTCCTCCTGAACCTTCCCTTCCAGTTCGAACCAAAACTGTGAAAGATTTTCAGTAAGTTACACTGGTGTTCCTAGAAGTGTGCTTTCTTCCTTTCTTTGGAATTCTTTTCATTTTGACCTAATCCATACATTTGATTTTGTTAATCTCAAATGAGGAAACAGTTTCAGTAAGACTGGCAAGGAGTTGGTCTGGGTATGATGGTGGGATTGAGAACTCTGTTACTGTGAAAACTATCAAAATATTTTTTCTAGCTTGAAAATGTTGTTCCACACAAAAAATGGCATATACTTTAGAATTAGAAATGCAGTGAATGTTTTGTTTTGAAAAAGAATATGTATGACTTATTGCAAAGGCTTGCAAAGGCTTGCAAATCCCTTGCAGTCTTAGGTGTTCAGATTTTACTGGCAATTAATTATTTCTCTCTTCCCCGTTTGAAATGTTGTGCTTCCAGGGAGGAAAAGAACACTTTTTGATTATTCGGTGTGTATTTGGTGGGAAAGAAAAAGAGGTATAAAGGAAAATTTGCAAAGAGGTGATTCTTTGCTGCTATTCAGGTGATCCAAAGAGCTGAATTTTTTTCCATATTCAGATTTTTGTGTCTATTGACTATTGCCTCTAGACAACCTGTGGCAGTGTTTGTAAAAAACTCCTTCCTTATATCTAATCTAAATCAACCCTCCTGCAGGTTAAAGTCATTAGCCCTTGTCCTGTTGATTTGAATCCCCAGCTGTGAGCCCCTTCCCCTCTCCATTTTCCCCTCTCCCATGGTTGCCATCCTCCAGGCAGGGCTAGGTCCTTCTTAGTTGGATCGGGCAGCTGCTACCTGCACTGAGCTGGGTTTGGATTTCCCCATGCTGAGGAGTTCTTGCACAGCCTGCAGCAAAGCAAGAGGAAGCAGCTTCCAGGGGAAGGCCTTGTCCGGGTAGATGATATCATTCTTCCATCATCCACCAGCACTGTAACCCTACTGTAGAAGGCCACCAGATTTGACAAGTTGCCTGTAGTGAAGCCACATTGATTGTCATCAGTGACCACCTTTTCATGTGCCTAAGATTAAGATCTATTTGAAAAATTTAAAAAGAAATAAGATTTTGAAGAAATTCTAGTGAATTTGAGTAGTTCAGGAGCCCTCATACTTAAATTATTCTGAGAAACTTTATCATGTCATTGTAGCTGCAGCTTAATTCTGTTCTGTTCTGCTTATTATTTGACCAAACGCACTGAACTGTGACATTGTGAATTAACATTTTGAATAAAAGACATTGCACAGGTGTATCAAACACAAACTATGCTTTTGTTCTCTTATAATACCATGAACTTTAAATGACAAGGAAAAGGTTAGAAAGATAGGGATATTATACTTGTCTCTCTTCTAAGTGTGCTTAGTGAGAAAAGCTTAAAGTTGGAGTACATTTTAACATCTAAGTGGCTGGAATGACCAAACCATTACCAGTATTTGAATATATTTTCTCTAGGGATGATATGGAAAAGTCGAAGGCATCGGGAGATTGGAAAGCTATACATAATTTTTATGCTACAACTTTTGATTCTTTCTTGGAGATAAATGCTGCATTTAAGGTATAAAATATATTCCTAATACTATTTAGTAATTGCAGTGCTTTGTATCTTCAAAATGTTTCCAAAAATATCTGTTAAAGGCTTTCAGCCAGGTATTCAAGGCCACTACGGTAATTTTGTCATGATCTCACCTGTCTTTTGTAGACAATCTGTTATTGCATTGATTTATTGACTCCAGTTTAAACAATTACATTTCAAGTTCGTTAATCTTTAAAATTCCAGTATGTATTTTGTGTGTGTGACACTGTGACTGTGTAGTCACTTTCTATGCAAATTACAGTTTTAAAACCTCCAAGCTAATGCGGAGGCTTAGCCAAATCTGGAAACAGAAATTCCCTATCCCTAAAAAAAGGTGTGGTATGGGCTCTATTATAGCTGTTCATGTGCTATGATGACGTGGTTTTACTAGGGAACAGTTATATTTGTGTTTCTGAGTTCAAGCTAAATTATTATTTCCTGTCTATTACAGAGCAAAATGTGCTTTTGATATTTAATATGGACGATAGGGCCTGAGCCTGGATGAAATAACCCATGACTTGTCATTATTTAACAGATATTCAATGCTTAAAGTTTTGCCTTTGTCTGATAATGGATCAACAATAAAGGTGAAAGTTCAATGTAGTTGATTATTTGAAACCCTCTTACATTTTTAAAATAGAATGACAACATGAATATGTGTGGGATTACTATTGCTTTGCTATGTCTTTATCATACTAATTAAGGAAACTTATATTCTTAGGTTTTGATAAGAAAATATTTATATCTGAACCTGTTTTCCTAAGCTTGCTGTTAAACTTATATTTTCAAAGGTAGCTACAAAATATTCAAAATGCTTCATGTATTATCTAACTTACAGAGAGATACCAATTCTCCATTTAATACCATTGAGGACTCTGGAATCGATGCAAAATTTGTGAATGTTGTCTATGATGCCTTATTAAATACTGTAAGTAGAAAAAAGGATTCATTTTATACCATTTATACTAAGTTTTTCCCAGATAGGCATGATTTCTGAAGAATCTCTCAAAACATACTTTAAATGATCCCATGAGAATTGTCATAGAATCATGACAGCTGCTCTAGTAAAAGAGGAGGAAATTTTTCCTACTAGTAAAGCATAGTTTATATTGTGGTAGTTCTTAAAGACTGCATATCTTAGAGATATTACATGGCTGTGATGGGACTGCATGGTGGGAAATAAAGAAAATGTGAGGATGGGCATAGCAAAAAAGTAGGTTCTGTATACAAAGGACAGAAGTAGTTTAAAAATTGTATTTACAGAGTTTAAGCGTTGAAAGGCACCATTGGTGCAACCCCATACTCAGCTAGTACATCTGTGAGGAAGATATTTAGGAGCTCAGCATCATAACACAAAAGATTTCTTACCTGTCTTGAAATGCAAGCAAAGCAAACTTGCTTGTTTGTACAATATCTGGTATTGAATATGTATAATTACTTCAGATATGATTTTTCCTCTCCTTTTTTCATAGCCTCAAGATGTTCAGAAGTCAGTCCTAAAAGGAATAATTAATGGTCTACTACAAGAATGGACAGGGTAATTATAATAAATGTTTGCATCAGTGCTGTGCCAGCACTTAAATCTGCTATATGTTTTATCTTTATTGTTTTAGGCAAAGAAATAAAATGTGATGCAACTTATTTGATATATAAAAACTTAACTATTTTTGGCAAATCTGCTGAAATACGTCTTGAATTCTGTAAGCTGGTGTTGAACCTCTGAGAGGCAGATCCATACCCAGCCGTGCATTCCATCACAAATCTCAGCTGCTTGTTGCCAGGGCATTTCTTTGGACTCCTTAATTGTGAGATAAATTAAGGAATTGTACTAGGGTAAAACTTATTCTCATTGTGCACCCCCCAACAGCCACTAGGACAATTCCCTGATCCACAGTTTGCTTCACAGTACTGTTCGTGCGTGGCAGCACCACAGAAAGAGCAGGGCAGGATGCAGAAGGGGATATAGCCCAAAAGCAGGAAGGTTTTTGGAGATGACATCTTAGCATGAAGTAATAGAAGTGAGAATGCATAGTGTAATTCATAAAAAGGATAGCAAGACAGTGGCTTGTTGTAATTCACATGTGACCCAGGTCTGGGCTACTCCTTTCTCCAACTTTATACTGCTTTTTGTGCTGTTGCTGCCTCTGTGGTTATGTAAAAGCCTTGTTAAACATAAAGAGGCTGTAGTGGTAGAAATGTATGGAGAATTCTTGCAGGAAATATCCACAAATAAAACAAATAAACTCCTTTATGGTGTCACTTGAGATAGACAATAATGCAGAATTCCCTCTTTGGAACACCTCTGACTCTTCAGTTCTGACCTTTTTTTGGCCTACTGTCATGTTTTAAAAAGACAGATAATAAATAGTCTGCTAATTGCCAGAATTTGTAAATGTCCTTTCCATTTTTGAGAGCAGTGAAGATGCTTAAATATGGTATTCTATACAGATTAGCAAAGCAAAATAAAATCATCCATTATATCATGACTCTCAGTCTCTGTAAATTATGGATCCATATGATTCTGTTTATTATTTCATTCGTTCATAGGCCACGGACAAAAGATGATCTTAGAGCATATTGTATACTTTTACAGGTAAGAAAAATAGAGTATTTTTATGTAAGTATGTGTCTGCTTAATTTATAATCTATAAACCAGTATACTGTGCAAACAAGATAGCTTGTATAGCTGAGATACTTCACATCCAATTTCATGTTGTAAGAATGTATTAAAATATGGAAAAAGTGTAATGCATGATGGGAATGGGAACTTAATGGAAGACATTTGATGGGGAAAGGTTGCATAGATCAAAACTATGCACTAATAAATAATTGTTCCCTTTTATTTTCTGGGTTGAAAGAATAATTATTTTACCTACTTACTTGTTCTTGCGTTGTCCTTAGATTTGCTTTATTAGGGTGCTGTGATTTTGAAAGTTTCAGAGTGTAAATATACACTTTGTGATGTTGCTGTAACTTTCTCCAGTGTTGCATTTTATCTGGTCTATGTGGCTGACTTTCTCCAGTCTATCTGGCTGGTTACAATGTCTGGTTTCTATCTGTGGTCAGCTCTTACCCTTGCTGCTATAGTTGGCTTGCATTTGTTGCACATTTCCCCTTTATATTTTGCTGGTGTACCTAACACCTCTGCACACAAGGAGCAGTTTCTGCTGTTATTTGAGAATATCAAATAGCAATTTAATTTATTGAGACAATAGTTTTCTTCTCTGGGGTGGTATATACTAGCTGTGAATTTAAAAGTATACCTCCTGCTGAAATGAGAGAATGTGTGAACACGTGGAATAGAAGGAATATCAGTTTGGATTGATATGGGATAGACAGGAGCTATAAGAATTTGTATTACTGATATGGAAAGCACATCACTTAGAGGAGTGTAGTCTGTGCTACAGTGTAAAGAATAATCGAGAATATTGAGTACTGCCTGTGGGCTTTCTTTCGGGGGAAAAAAAAATCATACTTTTACAATACAGCAGTTCTGTGGTTTTTATTTGGCTAGAAGTTGTGAGTTGTTTTTTCCCTTAGTTTTACCACTGTCACAGCTGTTTTGTGAATTACTTTCCTGTGTAATTGTACTGGCAACAACAAGCATAAGAAAAAATCCTAATGACTTTTTTCCCTTTATACAGTTTATTAACCTAACACCTTTTTTTAATCTTTTTCAGAATCCTCAATTTAGTAACACTTCTACTTATGTCATCTATGCTCACTTGCTAAGACAGATAGCAGCCTTAACAGAAGCTGACCATCATTTCCTAGTGCACTGGTCTAAAAAGTAAAAAAAAAAACCAAAACCCCACATTACAAATTCCATTTCTAGGATTACAATTGTTACTGTATTTCCATTGATGTTGACCGTTTTATAAATTACATGGAAGTTAATTGACTAAAGAGATTGGTTTTGTTGCTTTCAAATACATGTGGACATCGTCCACTAAGTGATACTGATTTATAGATGCAAAATATGTATAATGCATAAAAATTATTATATTTATGCAAAAGACTTAATCGCAAAATGACTTACCAGAGTTATTTTTTGATAACACATGCAAAATAACTGGTGTGTAAATTTTTAGTTATATGTTTACATGGTATTATTAAAACAAACATCTTTATGATTTTTGTTTAAATAAAGTTTTATCTTGCATAACTTGCAAAAGATATTGTAATGTTGCTGTAATGTACAGAAACCACAAAGCAACTAGAAGCCTGGCTTCCTAGTGCAATAGATGTGGTGAGAGAGTGTGGTTAGGGCATTAGATCTGTAATTAATTTAAATAACTCTAATAGCACTTCAGTAAAAAAGTCATATGGGGGTAACTGCCCAAAGAGCAGCTCCCAAGTTGGTGTGCAAATTGCCTTCTGTGTACTGACTGAGCAGGAAGTTAAGTTTGAGTTAAAAACAAAGTTTGGCACATTTGCAATTTCCAAATCTCCTCGAATATCTTAATTAAGGATTTTCTTCTCTGCAAGGATGGTAATTCAATTTCCCTCCTCCTACTTATGTCCAGATTTGCTTCAAATTGTGGTAAAATATGACTTCATTTGAACTGCATTTACAAACGAGGTTTCCACTTTTGGTTAAGGGTGCAATAGATGTATCAATGTTTTTAGTCTTAAAGCATGCATTAAAAATGGAAACCATTAAAATAGGGGAGCTCTTATTTAGAAAAGGCTATTTTAACATGCCTACAACATATATGTGTATTGTTGTGCTATTATGGAAGTGGTGCAGCCTGTAATGTAAGATGTGCTCATGGCACAAGTGTCTGAAGCATATGCCACTTTTTATTTAAAAGGACCAGGTCTCTCAAAATAAATCAGAATTCCCTAGTGTTCAGAGTGTAGAGTGAAATAGATAAGGATTTTTGTTTTGTTTACTAAAAGTCAAGAACAGATAATGATTATGTTGCTCATTTTTTATTTTTCCACAGACTTAAAGAACATAGTTAGGGGTGCACTGAAGAGAATTACCATGTGTCAATATTTAAAAGCATGCTTCTTCAAACTTTACATTGAGAATTCTATTTTTATGTACAGGACAAAAGCATTAAAAATAATTTTAAACAATTAAAACTGAATTTTTAAAAAAATAATGAAGGGTTTTTTTTAAAAAAGCATTGATATTTGATAATAAACTCTAGTTCAGACTAACCACTTGAGAGTAAGTGCAGCATGTTTGTTTTAGGATTTCACAGAAGCAGTTCAAGCAGGTGGTGGACAGGTTACTGCAATTTATTTCTTTGCGCCTGTTTCCTGCAAAACCTGAAGAGTTTCCACCTATGGTGAAATGTACCTGGTGGATTCCATCAGCAACAAAAGTCCTGGCTTTATTTAGTAGGTATTTTTCTTGAACTGTGTAGGCATATATATGTTTTTATATGTGTATTTGTGTGTGTATATAGGGTTTGTTTTATATATACACACACATATTGGGAGAGAACAGTTTTTACTGCTGCTCTTCAGGGGGAGAGTAATAATGATGGTGGCACAGTACAAACTACAATAAAATGCTAAAATGTAGTAAACAAGAATCTTCTGTTGGTAAGTCTTCCTGCTTGCTTTGCTGTAGAGGATGATTGCTAGGAGTTTTCCTGTGACAACTGAAGATTGTTCAAACAAAAATCCACAGAAGTAACCAATGGTTAAGGTTTCCCTTAGATTTATAAAAGAGACTGTCTTAAACTTGTAGCTGCCAGAATTCCTCCTGTAACTCACCTACCCCCACAGAACTATTTAGCATCTAAAGGAAGGTAGGGAATGCATGTGCCTCTTGCATCCAAAACTACACCTTAAAAAAAGTAAATCCCTGCTCAGTTCAACGTAGAGCACAGCAAATTTGACTGCTGCAAATGTAAACCTTCTCAACTGCTGCCAAATGGTGATTAGAGCACTTACTTTCTCCTTTTTAGGAGAAGACAAAACCACCAAATGAAAATTAAAATTGGAATTAAGAGGTTTTCACTGTCAACTTCAAACTTCTACTTAAAAGTATTCTGCACAGTCTTGCCTGTTCAGAGTTAAGCACATTTGTACACCTGTATCTAAGCCCAAGATGTGTTTATAGTCATCTATGAAAAAGTTACTTGCTCCTTAATTCTGGAAAAAGAGCTGTTTAGTCAGTCAAAAGACACTGCTTGGTCTAACTGACCAAAACTGAATTATGCTGAAGTGTAGAGAAAACTTATTAGCTGTTTGACATTTTATGAATATCATTATATAATGAGATAGCTTAAATGTGAATTGGCTTTCTTCCTTTGGTCAAGTACTTAATTTTTGTGCAGATCTAGATGGTATACTGGGAAAAATGTAGGTTTTCTAGCCATAGCTGCTTGAAATTATATGGATTTCTTAATTTAATTTATCAAACTGCTTTTTCATCAATTTCAGCAGAACATAGCACTCTTTATCCATGAAACCTTAATTTAGTGTATGTCAGTAAGGAAACCAGAGTCAAGCTGAGATTCCCTTATCATAAATGGGCTGAACTAGGGATTTACTGTTTTCTACAGCAATTATTGTGATGTCATATAGTGTTATGTTGTAGCTATAGTTCTGTAGCTAAGATTGAGCTAAGTTCTCTAGCTAAGTTATTAATTTTTGGTATTATTTTAGACTTGGCTTAAAGTTTTTGATCATGAGATCACTGGTGCTCATGATGGCAAGAAATGAGATGTGCTGAATCTAGGCATTATTTTAAAAGACTTTTTTGTGTTTTCTTTGTAGATGCTGCAAATAGTCTGATTAGCCCTCCTATTATTTCATATACGGATTTCTATAATTCTACACTTGATCATATTGATCTTATGGAAGAATATCATACCTGGCAATGCTATGGGAATTCTCACAGGTAAGAGGAATAACTGGTTGTTTCTTGTTGAGTAGTACTTCAAAGCATATCTATGCTATGTATATCTATATTAAATGTAGTGGATATATAGTGTCTATGTATGGTATGCCATTTATGTGTATATAGATCCATGTTAAATACTGTATTATTTTATTAGAAAAACATATTATAGCTACTACTTGCTTGCTGCTGCATTGATGCGAGATTGACTGTAATAAATCTCACTCTGCCTTTGCAAACTAGAGAAAATATGTCAATTATAGATGCTAATAAAGTAAGTTTATTAAATTGTTGGCACAGACTTCTGACTGTGTCTTAGTGCAGAAATATTTTAGCCTCCAGTACATTCATAGGCATTTTCCTTGCCTTCAGCAGCAGCTGGGGAAACTTGGAGACCATAATGTGCTCCACTGAATCAGGTATTTCAGGCTACTCTTCTGTCTGATACCTGATATTCTACTTGAGAAGGAAAAAAACCAACTAAACAAAACAAACCACAGAAAACCCAAATGACAAAAGATAAGTATTATTAATTTCAGTTTCTAGCAGTATTTGCAAATAACAGTTTGTTCTACTGAGTCAAGTGGAAAGACCAGCAGCAATTTGCAAATTATTGTCAGTGGAGGAATTAGTTACTGAATGATAACTCACTCCTATATTCTTAAAGTGAAAATAGTATGCTAGATTGCTAGAAAGAAAATACTTAATCTTCTTTTCTCTTGTTAGGTTTTCTTTCTGTCAATACCCATTTATTATTTCTATAGCAGCAAAAAAAGTTATTATTCAAAGGGACTCAGAACAACAAATGATAAGTATTGCACGGGTAAGTCCCTCAGTGATAAACGTTTATATCTTATCCATTGGTATTTTATGAGTATTTGTTACTGATATTACACATCACCTATCGTTACAACTTCTAGAATTTCTGATTACCCTAAAAAAGAACTTAAACCATTTTACTATGAATAGTCTACAAGTGTCCATGCTGGGTTCTCCCAGTATTTTTTCCTTTTTGTGTACTTAGTTTCAGGACCCTTATGGATGGCAGTGCTTTGGAGAAAGTTACAGTAATTCACTTACTTTTTTTCCTCTTTTGAGAAACCAGCATAACATGCTAGCATGTTAAATTCATATGATGATTAAGGAAGAAAAATTCCATGAGAATTTTGGACTGTTTTGTATTTTATTCTGTGGAGGTGTGTTGTCGTGGAAGACCAAGATTCAACAGTATCCTTTCAGGTCATGGAAGAGGTACTGCTTCTGGGCAGCCTCTTTGTTTGGACAGAGGCATTGTCTGCCTCCCTCAGTGGCAGTTTTCTACAGGTGATAGGTGATACTCTTTTCCTCAGTGCTCAGTGTGGCAGCACCATCACCTATCCATTCCTGTCTTGCTGGATATACCTTGTAAACAACTAATTAAAGCATAAACCAGTTTCCAGAATCTTATGGGTGTATTTTTAACAATTTGGGATGTGCTGCTTTCTTGTTAAATCTCCGAAGAAGTTAGTTCAAATGTAGTGTAAGTGGTATTTGCAGTAGGAAAGAAATTTCTCTCCATCTCCTGGAAGATACTGAAACAGTTACGAAAGTAGGGAAATGTCTTTAATACACGATACTGAGAAATTTTTAGAGTTAACAAGTGTGACACCTTTTTTAAAATAAAGATACTGCATGTGTGATGTTTCTTTTTCATTCAAATAGCAAAGCCTTGTGGATAAAGTCTCTCGCAGACAGAAGCCTGACATGAATATGTTATTCCTAAATGTGAAAGTGAGGAGGACACACCTTGTTAGTGATTCACTTGATGAGGTAACAAAAAAATATGATTAAATTGTATGTTGCTATAGAGTAGCTATTGGTAGATCTCAGTCTGATGAGTCATATTTAAAACTTCTGCACTAAGAGATTGGGAATGTGACTATATAATATTAAATAATTACTCTCAAATTGCAGGACTGCAGACCATTGGGTTAGACATTTTGAAATTCATTTCCTGTGCTTATACTGCTCCATAGCTAAGCCCATGACAAACATATATGCTTGCACATGGTCTGTATTTGTATTTGTAATTTTTGTGTTAAAAACACTGTGCGCAGTTATCAGTTTCTGTAGGACTTGAGTCCATGATAACAGCATGAATAATATATGACTAATCACTAATGAGGTTGTTCTGTTCTAATTCTTGGAAAAATTTTATTCTTTTCCTTTTCTATCCTATAATAATTTGGGGCTTTCTTAAATTCTTTTAACTAATTCCTCACATTCTTCAATGTAATTTCTCCTTTTTTAGAAATGAAACAGATGTGTCCATTAAAGTAGGCAATTCTTCAGAATCCAGAACCTTGCTAATTAACATTATTTAATGAAATTTAGTTCCCTCTCCTTCTCAACATTGAGAACAGCCTGATGATACTGAAAAATAAGTCCAGGTAGTGAAAACAACATCAATCAAATTCTGATTACTCATGTCATAAATGTAACTTTAGATTTTATTTTCCTACATTAAAACCTGTCTATTTTTGGCCTTCTCTCCTAAGACAAAAGAAATATTCTTGGTAATATTGCTTTCTCTCAGCCATTGTGGTTTTTTTCTACCACAGTAAAATGACCAAGAGCAAATTCAAAAGTTTTTATAGTCAAAATATTCTCCTATTTATTTCCAAGAGCAAATTCAAAAGTTTTTATAGTCAAAATATTCTCCTATTTATTTCCAATGTTTTCTTCTACCCATCTCAGAGATGAGTAAGAACATATTATATATTCATATTCTCAAATTTATGGGGAATGGCAGGTGGAGAGGGAAGATGGCTTACTTGTATTTCAAAGTTAAAAAAATAATTTGCAAAGGAAAATCACTTCTGCTAGTAAATAGCTTGTTTCAAATAACACAAATACCTATAGTTATAAAATATATGTAATAGGAATTTACTTGAACAACATGGAGATTATTTTAGCACATGCATATTCTTGAGTGATTTAAACACTTTCTCTGGGGCTGGACAGTAATTAATGGTTTAAAGAAAGCTTGTATAGAGACCCAGTCTGAAAGATCACTGTTAATTGTAAAAGGCTGTAATCTAGTTCTTTGCATTTTTTTGTACCTGCATGAAATGCTGTCTCTTAGGACAAAGTAATGAACAGAGGTTGTTACCATTGTCTGAAAAACAGTTGTAAAAAGCAGCTGCTACTTGCTGGCAGGCATCTTACACAGAACCTAATGGTGTCAAATATTGAAAGTGTTAGCTTACTTCCTTATTTCTAAGTATTTCCAAATTATGTCTGGGTACTTTTTTAATTTGTCATTTCCTCCTGGTAGCACATCTTCTGTAAAAGGTAAAAAATTATATAGGTCTGAAATATTCCAGAAAAATTCAATTCATTGTTCCTAATTGCTTTTTAAGTCTATTTGTACACCATCTAACTTCTTTTCAGAGCCCAGAGAGTGACACCATGTGCAAAGTAGTTGATGGCGTCAAGTAGTCATAATTGTCTTGATTCTGCAATTCAGTCATTGTTTTAATATAGTTTTGACCTATTAGTAGAAAATTATGCAAATGAATGGTGAAGGCAAAGCAAGAGCAGTAGAGTAGAGGCTGAGGTGTGTTCTCTATGGCTAGTGGTAGTGATAATATGTTAAATCTCCTTTTTCTTCTGCCTTATATATTTCACAATAGCTAGCAAGGAAGAAGGCAGATCTGAAAAAGAAGTTAAAAGTCACATTTGTAGGGGAAGCTGGTCTTGATATGGGTGGCCTGACAAAAGAGTGGTTTCTTCTTCTGATTCGACAGATTTTTCACCCAGATTATGGTGAGTCCTTATAATTTTTCAGTACAATGTGAGAATTTGTTCAGACTCTGTGTAAGCACTGCTTAGCAGTAATGGAAAAGTATTTGCATTATAAACACTGTTTTCAGCAAAAATCCAAAACATAGCCTTGCTAATAGCTTAGCTATTAGCTATGAAGGAAATTATCTCAGTCTAAAACAGCACAGTGGTTTAGCAAATATTCAAGTGGAGATAAGGCCAAATGTATTGGTTTATCATTTACCATCCTTTCCTATTTCTTCACATGCTGCATTTTCTCTTCTGCCCTCTGTTGTCTTCATATTGCTAGTTTAGGGAGGGAGTTTTCTGGGTTTTGTCAGTAGCTGTCGTTGGTTGCTTTTACTGTGCTCAGTTCTGACAAACTGCCAACCTTGGTCTCCCATTTGTCAGTGGGGTTTTTTTTGGTGCTGATGGTTGGTTGCACTGAGAGTGCCTGTACGTTTCTAGTACTATTTCTGTGACTAGAATAGGTAGAGGTTAGTTTTTACTTGAATCTTTGTCATCATACCTTCTGTTTGTGGTATCTGTGTGGCCCACTTTCTTAAAGGGGTCTGGGGTAATCTCAGAAGAGAAAGGTCCTTCAGTCAGGAGAAGAGACAGTATAGGCAGGGGTGAGCCTGAATGAAAAAGCCTGTCTCTGCTTTTACCAGGACCTGTGAGCTTATAAGGACATTTCATGCCTAAGGGAAAAAAATAAGACTTTTTGATTAAATAGGAGATTGTAAGACATGAATGAGCAGTCATAAACAAGCAGTTCCATCAGCTTCTTTTATAGTGATGTAGATGGATCTGGGTAAGTTTTATTCACCACTCTAATGAGCTTTCCTCTGGGCATGGATACATTATTGATGACTTAGTGTGTTAAAGTGTTGCCAGGATGGCTTTTAAATTGATTTCCAGAGACTTGAGCATAACACCTGATAGTCATTGAGCTTGCCTGTCTTTGCCTGGAAGTGTTCATGTCCCTTAAAATCATGGTCCTTTGTTGTTTATAGGATTATTTCTAAAGGTACAGAATTTTGAGTCGTATGTCGTCATATCTGCTGAGATTATTTGCCTGTAGCCCTTTTTCTAGTATAAAGGGGTCTGTGTGAAGACATGACATTGGTGATAGCAACCTTAATAGGAAACAATTTATCCTGCAGAAAGCATTCTGTATGCTTGACAATTCTGTTAGTAAAAATGCTGTCAAGCAGAGCTTGGTAACTGATGAGTTTGGAAACATTCAGAGTAATTTATTTTTTCACTATCTCTGGCAGGCTTCCTTACTTTAAAGTGCAAATTCTTTCGCTGTTGCGACTATCAGCCAAGTGTGGGAGGAGTTCAGAAATATTCTTGTCCCCTGGAAAGGGACTGTATCCTCTGCTGTCTTTAATGTTTAAGATGTAAATAACATGTCAGAAGCTTGGAAAGGAGAGTATCATTGTTATTATCCTTTCCAGGTTTACTGATTCTTCAGGTTTAACTCCTGGAATTTAAAAACTCTGCATTAACTCAGCTGTCTCCCTGCCTGGGTGTTTTGCAATGCTTTCTTTATCTTGGCGTGGACAATTAACAAATGGGATTCAGAACTTCTTTTATTCCAACATCCTTATGATCTTTTCGTGTGTGAACCTTGCTCTGCCATACATGCAGCTGTTCTGTTGCTTCTGGCAATGTGTAATGGCAGTGTCTAAACTTTTGTGATGAACACCTTTTTGAGCTGGAGTTCAAAAGATAAATTGTTCAGGAGAGTTGGGGGAAAACGTGAAGGCAGCTTTTTGCCTGTAATTTATCATAAGAACTAGATGTCCCTGAGACAATTTGGATATTGATTCCTTTTTATAAGTCAAAAGGACTTTGATTTTTTTTCTCATTTAAATATTATTTTTCACCAGCTTTATCTTCAAGCAGAAATACAGTGAGCTATTGCATAGAAGATATACTTAGAACTAGTCAGTGCTTTGGTTTGTACAGACCATGGCAACAATAATAAACTTGGCCCATTCAATCCCAAGAAGCTGAAAAAGGCCACGCATTTTACCCAGTTTGCTTCTGCATTAGAGCACACTTATGTGGAGTGCGTCTTGCCTCTATGAGCAATACTTCCTAGGCATTTTAGAGCTGTTATCTGCTTCCATTATGTAGATTTTTACTTTCTGTCACTCTTTAAAACAGAATGTTCCGTATCTGACGCAAATAGCAGTCAAACTCATCTATACTCATGATTTCAGTAGGAGCTAGCTTATCATTTAGACCCATGAGTGGCTTTTTTAGGGTACATGTGGTTTGGGACTTTTTTAACTTTTCTGGTATTATTTTTTTGACAGAAAATATGAAACATACCCTTTTGCTGGTAGTGTGTGTGTATAACATAAACCACTTATGGTTTTCTATTCTAAGGTAAAGCTTATGGTATTTGTATCATGGAACTCTTGCCAGCATTTTTAGGGATTGTCATCTGCTATTAACCTAGAAAGAAAAGAGGAAGTAAGTAGGAGAAGTAGGAGAAGTTTTGGTTAGACAGTTAATGTTTATGGTAGTACCAATGCTAGAGTGCAGTGAAGAAACAGATTGCATAGGGACAATCCAAAATATCCACAACTGGAGGCCCTGAAGAATGTGTTGCACCAGCACCAAGCAGGGCTGGTAGGCTTGAGCCTGCTTCAGGCTTGGCACTGCCCTTGGTGCTCCTTCCCAAGCACCTGCCTGCAGGCTCCTGCTGTGGGTGGGAACAGGGTCCTGAGAACAAGCATGGGGGCATGGGCAGCTCAGGAGCATTCCAAGGGTGCACGGGTAAGAAAGATGAGGCTTTGTACGAATTCTTCCAAAGCTCAGGCTTTTTAAGGGCCACGTTGCTGTTCTGCAGGCATGTTCACCTACCACAAGGACTCGCAGTGCCATTGGTTCAGCAGCTTTAAGTGCGACAACTACTCGGAATTCCGACTGGTTGGAGCTGTATCCTTTTATGTCCTCTAGAACGTTCCAAACGACAGCCAGTCCATGAGCTGGTGTGGGGATGAAATGAGGCACTGGCTCAGGCTCCTTCAAAGGTTGTATATACACCTGTGTTCCATTTTAAATGTGGTGTTTTTGATATTGTTCAAGCAAGTGAACTAAAAATAGGAAGGAAATGGTGTTGTGTGGGTACGTGGTACATTATCATAAAATGCTAAGCCAACATTAAACATGCAACTTTTTTTGTGTATAAGTTGTAATTTTTTATGTGCTTAAGCCTCTGAGTTTCTTTCAGTAAAGATCAATGTGCCTGTGTCCATTAATACTTCATTTAAGTCCCCATTGAGCAGTATGTGGCTTTTTGCCTTTTTTATTACAAAATGGAAGCCACATGCTATGTTGAGCACAAGTTTATTTTCTAGGTTTTCTGTTGTGCTCATAAATGAAGATCTCAGATGAACGATTTATGATAGTGTATGGTTATAACTCCCCAGAGACGAGGTAATAGTGTCCATTTACTGATTGCAATTGGATCAGATGATGGTTGTAGGTCTTTTCTAACAGATCTATTCTATTCTTGTCAGAAGCTGAATTGGGATAGTTTCAAATTTGTTTAATGGGATGCACTTAAATGCATGACCTGTAGTACAGGTTTGTTTTAATGCTTTTAGATTTATTTAAAAGAAACATTGCTTTATTGATCTCTCACTAGAAAATACATATTTATCTTTCTCTTTTTCATAACAATACTTGGGAAAATTTATTGTAGAAATGCTTGTATAGAATATTATGAGGGTGACTCTCAAGCATTGCATTCTGTCAATGTTCATCGTTTGACCATGTTAACCACTGCTTAATTGTAATGAAAAACTGCATTTAAAATTGTCATTCCAGAAACAGTGAAATAATTTACATTCCTTCTATTTGTTGAGCATGAATATTAAAATATTTTTTCCAAGCTACAAAAATATTAACTATAATAAGGATGTGCCCTTAACTTTTGACATACATAGCTTATGGGACTTGCTGTATATAACAGCATCACCTTGGATATTCGTTTCCCACCTTGCTGTTACAAGAAATTATTGAGTCCTCCCATTGTTCCCTGTGATCATAATACACTTGTAGGCATCTGTGGTGTCACATTAGATGACCTGTTTCAGATTATGCCTGTAAGTATTACATTTTCTAAAAAGCAAAATTACTGATATAAAACCCGATTTATTTATATTTAATGCTTGAGTTACAAACTGCTTGAAAACAGCTTTTTTTCAGCATAGGCTGATAGTCTTCTGATGAAAACAGAAAATCTCTGTTTTCTAGCACAGTGTGCATTTTAAAGATACAGCTTTTTCCAAGAAACTTTCTGTGTAAAACAATGCTTCTGGCATATCCTTTCAAAGTGCATCACTTAGTTTTGTAAATTTACTAAAGAGTTTTTACTCATATTGCAGGAATTGGCACATGGGCTAAGCGAACTTCTATCCTATGAAGGCAATGTTGAAGAGGATTTTTACTCAACCTTTCAGGTCATTAAATACATGACTATAAGTGGTTCTCAACCTCGTTCAGTGATTTTTCCCAATGTTAGAATGGCAGTGGAGTGGCTTATTGCTGTGTGATTGCTGATTGTTTGGAGCATTGCTGCCCGGGGATCAGAGCTGGCGCTGCCCGGTGCCGCTGGGTGCTCGGCGGTTGTCTCCGTGATCAGACCCCGAGCTGCTGTTCCCTGACAATGGAGGTGGATCCCAGTGATCACCACCAGGGTCACTTGGCCAGCTGCTGGAGCATTTCCAGCTCTTTGCTTTCCTTGACACCACCACCCTGCAACCAGTGACCTGGGTTGTGAAAGTCATCTGGATGCAAGACAATCTCTTTTCTGTCTAACCCAGAAGATAGTCAAAGTTTACTTAGGTATTTTATGCATTTTTTCCAGGAAATCTCCCTTCAGCAGTAGCCCGTTCAAGTTTTTAAAGTTTTGCCTGACCTGTGTGTTGTAACTGCTGTTTCAGTCAGGAAAGTCTTTTTCAGTTCCTCATTGTTTCAGAACACACATGCTAGTTAATGAAATTTCATATTGGAGGTACTTAGTTCTTAGGTGAACTACAGAAGAACAAGTACCTTCTTAAGTGTATTTGGTGCTCCTATACTGTTCTTTTGTATGAAAAGCTCTATGACTCCAGAGCCTGCAGGTCAGTTTGACATGCCACTATGTAACAGGGTTGATTTTTGTGCTTGGAATACTAATTTTCTGAGCAATTTGTTGAAAATTGTAATATTTAACTTGTAAAAAATCACAATCCTCAGAATTACAGCATGTACTGAAGAGAGAGAGGGACATAATATAAGTTTTGTCATATGTAAGTATATTAATTTATTTTCCATTGCTGACCTTGACTCCTGTTTTTCTGTAGGTTTTTCAGGAAGAATTTGGTGTTATAAAATCTTACAACTTAAAGCCAAATGGAGATAAAATTCCAGTCACAAATCGGAACAGGAAAGGTACTTCAATGTATATTAACTACACATACTTTAATCTGCAAAGTTTGTCCTTTTTCTTCTTTCTATAAGCCTATGTTTTCATTAATGAAGTGTGAAAATGAAATGGTTGTAGTTCTTTCTGGTGTGCTTACCAATTTAATGGTATCTAAAATTAAATGCATTCATTTTTCATATTCACTACAACTTTAGAGGGCAGAACAAATGATTGATTAAAATTATTAAAATGTAACTCTTTTTTTCTTAGAATATGTGCAGCTCTATGTTGATTTTCTTCTCAATAAATCGATCTACAAACAATTTGCTGCTTTCTATTATGGATTTCATAGTGTCTGTGCTTCATATGCATTACTGGTAAGAATAAAGTGAAACATAACACTTCACTTCTATTTCAAGTATTTGAAAATGAATTGTCTAAATTAAGTTGCACTGGATGATTTTAAGATTTGGGAAGAATCTTGACTGATCAATAGACTTGATTAATCCAACATAAGTAGAAGAAATTAATCAGGTAATTACCTATTCTCTGTAGTGTTTCATTGAAAAGAGATAAAGCTCCAGAAGACAGGTTTATCACTGTGTATTCACAGACACATCACAGGCTCTCCTGCGAATGTTTACAAGGTTTCTATGTATTCCCTGCATTTAGGAATGCAGAACAACTGTGTCTCAGTGCTCCTGAGTGACTCCTCTGAAAACATCTATTGCTTTTTGCAGGAAGAACACTCAGTGAGGTTAAGATTAAGCATTCTTCTATTTTCAGTCATGTTTGGCTGTTGGAATGACTTTTTATCTTACACCATCCTTTCTGCACTGAGAAAGAAAAGAAAGTTTCAATTTGCCTGGGATTTTCTAAATTCCAGTGAAATTGGGCAACTGTGACATCTTGAAGCAAAGTGAGGTGTGCCCAGCTGTAGGGAAGGTTCTGGAAGGACAGTGAGAATCCACTGAAATGCCATGGCATACTTCCATGCAACTTGATGTTGTAGTAAATGATTAAGTGGGTTCTGCAGGTGTAAGTTTAATGGGTTATAAACATGGCTTATTGTTGTAAGTATTTGCTTTGCACAGCAGTGTGTACAAGTTAGTCAAGTTCTGTCAGCCTCTGCTGCTCAGCTACCCACCTGGGACTTGTCATTGCAAATGAAAATGTCATTGCAAATCAAAATTGACATCAAGACCCTCCCTCAGATTTCCACATATACAAACTTAATTTTCTTCATGACCCATTTGTAGTCTGATCACGTGATAGGCAAGTCAGTGTAATAAATGTAAGAGTGATGAAGTGAAGAACAAAATATGCTGAAATATTGTGTTATCCTGTAATTAACTTTCTCCTATATACAGCAGTAAGAGATTCTTCAAAGTGCTGAGGGATTAATTCTTCTGTAATCAGTATGTATTCAAGTTAGAAAATTACATTGAATGATATTCTGTTAATTTTTCTGTAATGACAAAATAAAAATGTAATCTTAATCTAGTAGCATCATTTCTCATCTTTTTGAAAAAGTTAAATATTTTGTCCTTGATTTATGGCAGCTGCTTCGTCCAGAGGAGGTTGAAATTCTTGTCTGTGGCAGTCCTGACCTGGACATGTCTGCTTTACAGAGAAGTACCCAGTATGAGGGCTACCAAAAAACTGATCTGACTATACGGTAGGCCTAGGCTTTTATTCTAATTACTGAGTTTAAGACATCATGGGATGTTAGACTTCCAGCAGTAATCTCTTCAAGGATAATCTGAGAATGACTGAAGTTTTAGAAACCTATTTCTAAATAAGACAAAGACACTACTAAATTGTCATACGTAGGAAGAATTAGATTAATGTGTTTATTGAATATCCTTAAAAGATTAAGACCACACTGAATTGGAGTAGTTTGAAAAGAAAAGCTCCAAATCCTGCATATGAAATCTCAGTATTTTTATTATCCAGTCTTCTAAAAATACTTCTTTTACGCAATCCTGTTTGATACTGATACTAAGGACATTTATATTAGTGAGTGGAAGGCATTTATATTTGTATAAATAAGTGAGTTGGGGCATCATTTGGCAGGACATAATTCCAAAATTAATAAAATCTTGTGCTTGTCAATTCTTTGGGAATTTAACCTTGTATATTGGGGTTCTGCTGATATCCTGTATATCGTATTAATTAAACTCTCAGTAAGTGATATTCATCATGTAGTACTTGTAATTTTCTTATCTTCTTCATACTATTTTTTTTATGATGTTGCATTTTGCAACATTTTCTTCTCCATCTGCCGTGAGCATAGATACTTCTGGGATGTAGTACTTGGATTTTCTCTGGACCTTCAAAAGAAGCTGCTACATTTTGCTACAGGAAGTGATAGAGTACCTGTGGGAGGAATGGCTGATTTGAATTTCAAGATTTCAAAGAGTGAAACATCCACTAATTGGTAAGTAATGTTTTGGATTTTTAAATTTTTTTTCATTAATTTTTTTCTGAGAGCCTTTATTGCCCTTGAATGTCTTTTTACAGAAGAGTAAACAGATGTACAATAAAGAAACTGCATGGACTCCTTTAGTTTGCCTTCAAAATGTTATATCCATTTATTGATTGCATAAATTTAAAAAACAAGGAAATTGTTTTTCCAGTCAATGTTTACATTTGAGGCTGGTAATTATTTGTAGGGATTATTTACAGGTTTTCAATTCAAATAATTTATTTATTTAATTATTCCTAACCTAACAGCTGATCTAATGAAAATATACCTTGAACTACCATGATTTTTTCTGATTTTGTTGAGTTTGATAGCATTATTTATAGCAACCCAGTTGGTATTTTTTAATTCTTAACACGGGAGAAAGTCAGTTTAAATAATTTGAAAGCTGTGTAGAAAAACTTGCTCCTCTGAAGCTCGCTGTGAAGCAGTAATTACCGACTTTACCTAGATTTCTCAAACACTTAGAGTAATCAAAATACTTAGACTTAACTATATTTTTCAAAGGCTGAATTTTGCTGGGTTTTTCTGTGAAGAGCTGATCTAAAAGCAAAAACATAATAAATTTTGAAGTTGTTTTAAATTTAATTTATCTCATTACTGTGATATTTCTAATGCTTTTCTCAATGAGGTAATAACTGGTTCTGGTGACATTAAAGGAACATGAAGATCAGATGAAAAATGAAGAAAAATCAGTCAACATTGAATTACTCTTTATATTCCTTCTGTAAATTGTTCTTTTTCTTAAAAATGAGAAAATGTGTTTTGAAATAGTGTGCATTTTAAAACTGCTGTAGGTCCATGTTTTGCCAGATAATTGTTGCTGTCAGACTGCCTGCACAGGGATAGATGTAGAAACCATCATCATTTTGGTCTTGCAATAGGATCAAAGAATGTAATAGCAATAAGAATTGGCAAATTAATGAAAGCTTCTCAACTTTGCAAATTCTGAAGCCATGACTCCAGTCCAATTAACAGATCTTTGCTGATCATTTAAAGGACAGGGAGGGGAAAGTAACTTGGGTTTCCAGATCTGGGGGTTCCACCCGCTTTGCGCATGTTTGCGAATGGTCAAAGGCCAAGTTGGTTCCACTCAACAGACTGAGGGATGAAATGAAAAGAGACCTAGAGGGCTTTTGAGTCACATAATAAAATATGTGTGTCCAAATGTAATACATTTTTCAATGTGTTTTCCAAAGGTTGAGCTTCAGCTCATTGTCTTTCTCCTGTGTCCCCCCCAAGTTATCAGCTTGGAGGACAAGTCTATATCCTCAGGTGTGTCCTCCATGTCCCTTGAGAATTTAATTGAACCAACATTGGGATAAATGTTCCTTTTATAGGATTTCTTATTTAAGAAATGTTTAACTGAAAATGTATAAGCAATTGGCAGTGTTCTGGTTCGGTTGCATTATTCTTAAATGACTTTTTCTGGGTATTTTTAAAATTATTTTAGGTTACCTGTGGCCCATACCTGCTTCAACCAGCTTTGTCTCCCTCCTTACAAGAACAAGAAAGAACTGAAGCAAAAGTTAATCATTGGAATTTCAAATGCAGAGGGATTTGGTCTGGAATAAGATTAAATACTCCAAGAACAGCATTTTTATGTAGCATTCACTCTCTTCTGATTGTGCCTTTAAGCTTTTCATTGTTATGTCTCTTGATACTGTGCCAGTTTTATTGCATTTAGATAATTTTTTAAATTAAATATGAAGTGTATGTTTTTTCCTGAATGGCAATACATTTGCTGCTTGCTTTGTCACAGAAAGTAGCTTTCTTTGTACAAAAAGCTCGTCTGTTTGATAAACAAGTCCCAACTAAGACAACTCCCAAGTTTTAGATTTTTCTTGACAGCACTTTATCATTAATCATAATTCCTTTACATCAAGGTATCTCACTGGGAGATAATATACAGAATATTTCTCTATTAGTTAATCCCAGTGGCAGATTGTTTTCAATTAACATTAATAATAGAAAAAAATAACATCAGCATGTAGCCTTTTTTTTTTTTTTTGCAAAGGCAAATAGGAATTCTATTCTTTATAAAATGTATGTAGTTTTATTCTTTTGGTTTTCCTTCTCAGTGAAACCAGCTGTCTAAGAAGTATGTAAATAACTGCCTGTGAAGAAATGGGGTTTTGATAGTGCTATTTACTGCTAAAAAATTATTTTTTACGAATAAGAGGTTTTAGATGTTGTATATTCAGCTTTTACACTTGACTGTACAAGAGTGTTAAAAGGTATTTTTTCAGCTTGAGGGGACTCAAGTTCAAGCTACAGGTATTAAGGAATTTGTATGTTCATTCTTAACAGCAAACTAGCCAGATCTACTGTAGCATTTTAGAAAACAAAAGTAGTTATTTAAAATAAATTCTGCATCTGGTGAAATGCTTTAGGAAGAGAATTATATCCACAACAGGTGGAAAACTGATATAGTGTATCATGCTATCATTTTTTGCAGCAACTTTGTTGAAAGTCTTAAATAACCTGTGAGAAAAGTGAATATAATAACATTTCTGAAGAATGTTGCAACTTTCAGCAACTTGGAGACCAGCATTTAAAAATGTTTTGTGTTTTTCCCTGCACAAACCCTGTGAAAAGAATTTTTGGTATGTCTGCTCTGAGTTAGTAAATTAGCAGCTGGGAAAGAAATGGTTCTAAAATACTAAAATAATTGTAAGTCTGGGTTTTATTCATTAAATGGAAAGAATTTATCAGCATGCAGTATAATATTTTTAAATATGAACAGCTACTGTGTGTTCTGTAGATTTTTCTTTCAGCTGAATAAGGCCCAGATCATTTGAGACACTTTGGCATCTAATTTGTCAGCTTCCCCCATTGACTTCTGCTGGGGCATGGATGCACAACTATCTTGTAGAGTCTGTACTCAAATACTATATTAGTCTTCTCTCTTTCTCTGTATTATTTACATACAATCAACAGATTTACAAATGATGAACAAATTAATCTGTCAAATTCATGCTTTCAAAGCTGTTTTGGATATTTTTCAATAGCTAAGTGTAAAATTTATTTTTTTATTTCTCCTAGAGAATTTACTGGTGATTTTACTGTTTTATTAAGGCAGAGATAAATATAAGGATATTTTAGAATACTTGACACTCTATTCATGGTGTTGTCATTGAAACCAGTAATAAAATTTCCATTGGCTTTAGCCTGGAATTATACTAGGTTAGCACAAAGACTGCTAAAAGCAGCACTGAAAAATTTTGTATTTTTACATTGTATCTCCCAAATGGAGATTTTAAAATAAATTTTAACTTGCAGGATTTCAGGTGTTGAGAAATAAATAAGACTTTCACTGTTGCACTGAATGAACTAGATAGCTGCAAGCAATGTTAAATTTCTAACACCTGAATATGGATGTAAGTAAGAAACCTGGAAACAAAGACCTACTGCCTTTCCTCTCTTTGTAGAATTGGATTCATGAAAGGTTGGCTTATGAACAAATAGTTATACAGTTTATCTGAAAACATGGCAAATTAGCCAAAATATTTTTTTAAGGCTTAAACCCGCTTTTAATAACTATTTATCTACTATTGTTAAAATAAAAGCTTTATCTTTTCTCCTTTTCACTGAATTGCACTTTGCCTTCTGTTTAGTTTTATTTATTGAAGCTTTTTTTGAGATAATGTGTAATATTACCTCAGAATTCTAAAAATCCTATTGTATTTGCATCAATTTTTAAATCAGATTGTCATTCAAAGACATTTTATATATTTCCTGATGTTGATAAATTAAATAGTAAATTTTGTATTTGTTAAATGAAAGCATTACACTGTATTTATGAAATAAGCCTCTGATAATTTTAAAAAAATTATTCAATGGTGTTTTGTTGTTTCTGTGTCTTGCCCTGTAACCCAGCAAATCTTTTTTTATCTCCATCATTGTTTTGTACTGTACAAAAGAAATCTGGTTTGTATAAACTTGTTCATTACTAAGTATCTATTTTTATGTATTGAAATTGTCCAGTCATTAAATCAAATATTTCAAATGCTGACCTCACTTGTATAATTTCAGATTTCCAAAATTGGTCATAATGGGTTTAAAATTATGATCAATCTCTCTGCTTTTGGTTTCTTTTTCTTTTGAGAAGTTTTCTTTACAATAACAGTTCTGCTAAAACTGCATTGCATGGCTCACTGGAAAGAAACTAAGTTTCAACAACCAAGCATACACGAAGACTTACATTTCGTATTTACTGTCAAAATTATAGGTGTTCTGGTTCATCCCATGGTGCAATAATGCTGTAAAATAGCATAGATCCTCATCACGGATCCAACAACTGGGGTTGCTCCATATGGAGAAGAGAAGGCTTTGGGGACAATTGCAGCCTTCCAGTACCTTAAGGGGGCTCATCAAAAGGAGGGAGAGGGACTTTTTATATGGGCAGACAGCAGCAGGGCAAGGAGAAATGGTTTTAAACTGAAAGTGGGCAGGTTTAGACGAGATGTTAGAAAGAAGTTCTTTATTCAGAGGATGGTGAGGCTCTGGAACAGGCTGGCCAGAGAAGTTGTGGATGCCCCATCCCTGGAAGTATTCAATGCCAGGCTGAATGGAGCCCTGAGGATCCTGACCTAGTGAATGGCATCTCTTGCCCATGGCCAGGGGGGTGGAACTGTGTGATCTCTAAAGCCCCTTCCAATCCAAACCATCCTATGATTCTGTGATTCAACTTAATTTCCTTATTTTTTTTTTACTACCTCAGTTACAAGGTTACTTGGAGGTGCAAGAAGAGACAAAGCCACAAGCTGTTGTATGTTTTATCTTTTATGTTTTTCTGCCTAATTTTAACATTAAAACCAGGAGGGACAGGTGACAAGAACATCATGCTTTCCCACGGACAGATCCTGATCACAGAACTGTTACCTTTGTACCACTCAAGTTACCTACAGATGGCAGCAAAGATGAAGATTGAAACCATTTAATTAGAGGTCAGACTTTCCTCTTAGGTAACAGTAGATATTATAAATGCACATAATGAAGGAAAAAGTAATGTCTTAAAAATTTATATCACAAATAATTGCAGATTTGCAAAGTCAGCAAATATAAATTGACTTTTAGCAAACAAATATGGAGAAAGGAAAAGCAGCTTCTTGGATCTAATGCTGGGTTTTGAAAGTGTCCTCTCTTTCCATTAAGAGTTCTTAATGTGTTTTTGGGACCAGTGGAAGACTGGCAAAACCTCAGAGAGGAGATTGGTTATACCTGATCTCTGACTAGTCAATAGCCTCAAGACTGATATTTGGAAAGAGGTTAGAAAGCCTGGCTTGCCTTGTCCTGTTTCAGCTAGGGATCAGATGGCTGGCACTGGGGCTTAAAATTGAAATGCAGTATTTCCTTTTGATTTTTTGGCTTAAAGTGGTGAGATTCCTTCTCTGCAGTGGTACTTGGTGTTGGTACTGTTGACTTGCTCCAGAAGCAAATGTTATACCCATTGTTAATCTTCACAGCTGTGGTTTTTAATATTCTTTCTGAACGCCTTCTTAAAAAATGAAAATATCTGAAAGGTCCTGTAAAGCCTCTGGTTTCATGTGCTGATTGTCAGACAATAATGTGGTTTTTCTCCTAGAGCCCCTGGTTTTCTCCCAATAAATTTGTTTGGTCAAGTAATTGTTCAATCTATTTTTTTTTTCAGGGTCTGTACTGGTCTGTGTTGTTGACGTTCCTTGCACTCTAAAATATTCATGTGTATAAGAAAATAATAATGAGATGGCCTGGACTACCACAGCTGTTTCACTTGTGTTAGAAATGTTCTAATTAATAGTGAAGTAGGGTTTGTTGTTAAATTAATGAGCAAAAATGGCCCCCAGTGATCTGCACCTTTCAAATTGTTAATTAAATTCTTACTGAATTCTCTGAACCCCAGTGGCTTTATATGAAACACAACAGGTCAAGGAAGATGGAGAGATTTTTTTCTGATGGTCTGGTGAAACAGTTGCTCATTAGACTCTAGAAGGCTGGGAAAAGTTCACATTAGTTGGGCAAACTAAGTTCAGTTCTGGACTCAGCTGCAGTACTATATATGCATAATAAAAGGATATATCAATGAATGTCTTTTGTGTTTTGTGTTCTACCACAGGCTTGCTTCATTTACCATTTTTCTTTTTGGCATCAATTTAATGATTTGGTACTTGTAATGAGTGACTTTTACTTTTTGAATTCTTATTTCCTTCCCATGAGAGTCGTTCTAGATTCTGTAGATATATGATGTTCAGGTTTAATTTAAGAGCTTCTTGTTTATTTGCTGCTTTCACTCTATAACATGATTTCTTATTAACCAGGAGAGATGAATCTGTTCTCACAGAGTCATTAGTTATCTTCACACCAGGATCTCTGGCTGCTACCATACCATGGATAATAACAATCCAGCCTCCACTAGCATTATCCGAACAGAACTATTTGTAGCTCCGTTATGTAGTTCAAACATCTTGTCAGTGGGTGAGTTTACTCAGTGTACATTTAATCTCTGCTCTAGCAGAGAGCTAGAACATTAATTTCTTTTGCTATTTGTTTTGTGTCAGTAGCAATACTGTGGAAGTCAAGAACTGTGCTTTGTCCTCTGGAAATTCAATCCAACTGGATATAAAGTAGCTAAAGCACAGTCATTTTTGAAAACTGGGGGGTTTAAAGTCAAACATGTGGGTCTTGGTTTTGGTTGCCTTGTGGTGAATTTATGTTACCTCACATTCCTTGGTTCCAAAGGCTGTGGTGGCAGCATATGTACTGCTTGGGGCTTTTAATAGTTGGCCTTGATTCGTGGTAATGTGCCACACTGAGCAAAGAAGGCACTTAATTTTGTCATCTTGCTCATCTACTTGAAAGAGAGATCTTTTCCCAAATCTTTCTCGATTCCAAGATGGAGAAGTATCCTGTTCAGATACTTGAACACCCTGACAAGGTATGTTTTGTGATATTAAATGCATGTTAATTCTTTAACATTTATTAAAGAAAATTTATTCAACCATAACAGATGAATGTGGCCTGTGCAAAATACAGATAAGCGCAGTAGCAGAATAGAAGAAATTTACTTCCTTAAGATTTTGATAGAATTGTTTTTAGTTGGAGAAATCTAATTTTATTTCCTTAGCTGATGAAGTTTAATTTTTCTAGGGTAGAATTTCTTAGTTTAAGAACTGAAATAATTTTCTTTAATTCAATAACTGTTAGATAAAGCTAAAATTTGAGTAAACTATAATATTTTCCTACATGGACCTCTGTGTAATGCTTATTGCTTTGTCTAATTTTACTGATATCAATAAATTGTTCTTCATCATTTTTCTTTTGAAATTCCAACTTTTCTGGAAATTTTTACCATGAAAGAAAAGCCTTCCCAAGCATTGAAAGCAGTCAGTATTCATTCAAACTGGAAGTTTTAAAGTAATAACAGACACTTGTTCCTGTTGCATATTAAAAAAATCATTGCATTTTGGTTTGGGTGGTCTTGCTTTAGGATTCAGAATCTGCTCAATATCACATTTCTGCACATTGGTTGAAATGCATTAAACTGTTACATCAAATGGGACATTCTGGAAGATGAATACTCTTTTTCCAGTAGCTTGTGCTACTGGAAGTGACTGCAAATATGTGAAAAGGATTCCAATTAATAATTGTTTACATTGCTTTGTTAGTTGCCAGATAGGGGCTGAAATCTCCTGGGGTATTACAACCAATCTGTGTTTGATTTACCAGGGCGATGTTTTCTTTCTTTCTATTGATCATCTCCAAGCCCATGCTGGCCCAGTTTCTGCTGTGATGGGTTTCTCACCCATACTGGGGATGTTTTAATGTATTTCTTACACTGACAAATTTAATACCCATTAATTCTTCATTTCAAAAAGGGAAGTCAATTTCTTCAACAGTCTATAATGCTGTCCAAGAACACTCAGGTACAGAACTAAAACCTCAATGAAATTAGTTTCAAAACTGTTTTATTTTCCTATACTGGATTTTAAACATTAAACACCATCCTATAATCAAAAGTGTTGAGGCAACATCAACAGCTGTGTCTTCTGTTCTTCATTCCATGGTTATTTTTGTGTAAATTGTATGCATGTAACAAAAACATGGGAGATGGGTTAGGAGTAAGTTTTTATTTGATAGTGTTGGAATTTTTTTTATCTCTCTGCTTACATCCCCATGTGGTAGCTGTAGTTGTGTGTGATTTTCATTTGTAACTGTTGGCAGTGGGTACGCTGCAGCTGGGGATCTGAAGATGTAATTGCTTGCATCATTTTTCACATCATCTCAAAAGAAAAAATGACCTTTCTTTGCTTCTCTTTCCTCTTCAGGGCACCTTGACTCACCAAGGCTTTTCTATTTTATGGTGCAAAGATATTCTCAGTTTACCTTTTGCCCTTGAATTTCTCAATTTATTTGTTGCTGGCTTTATTAGTAGGGCATATTAATTCTATATGACATAAGCACAGCTGCTATGCTTAATCATACATTCAGTTAGCATTTTCATACTGGTAGGTGTACTGGGAAGATGAAATTGCTACTTTCATGCAGCACAACCAATCCTTGATTAATTTCTCCTGTCATTACTTATAGCAACAATCTGTATTCTTTGTATAGTTCTCCTGCCTTTCACCGTGTTCAAGATCTACTGTCATTCATAATACAGTAGATATGTAATTGTAGAATGATAAAGAAATAGAAGCTTTCACTTTGTATTTTCCTAGACTACAAAATCATTCTGTTGGCTACTTGTGACCATTTTTTCTAGGTTTTTGGGTTTTTCTTCACTGGGTATCAGAATTTATTCTGTATTTTCTCAAAACACAGGATAAATTCGGGGAATTTAACAGGCATTTTAGAACTGAGTTGTCACTTGCACTCATAAGTTATTTGGCTTGTCTGTCCTTATCCTAGCTACACGCAATGTCAATCTTCTATTTGCAGCACATTTTCATAAATCAAAGTGCTTCTAATATTAAGAAAGAATACATAGTTAAAGCTGCTGTAAAAGGATAATGACTTCTGTCTCTAGAGTGCAGCTTGTAAATGTGTCTCTGCCTCTTAAGAAAAAAAAAGAAAGGCAGATTAAAAACTATGGGTTCAAGGTGGTGGCAGGGAGAGGTGGAGAAAATTGCTATGCTGTTCTCATTTTTGAGGAGCTAGACAGATGCTACATATTAAAGATATCCTGGGACAAAAATCCCTGAGGGATTACACTGCAAGCTTCAGATCAGTCATTGTAACTCAATCTGTTCTTCCTTTTTGTTGCCACTAGCTTACTATTTGAATTACCTTGAGGGTGTTTGCTTTTTTCCCTACTGATCTTGTCATAGCCCATGCTTATCTGATTTCTATTAGTCATGGGTTTCTCCTGCTTTGAATGTCAGAATTAAGCAAATGAGCCCCACTTGGGAGGTGAAAAAGAAGCCAAGGCTTGTCTTGGACCATATGAAATCCCAAGCTTTTCAACAGTATGTAGAAAACTGAAGAGGTTAACAGTATCTATCTCAAGTATGTCTGGAGGGACCCATTTTTGAGCCAGCCTGACCAATGGTGGTGGGAGACCTTGTGTGCTGAGCCAGCAGAGAGGCTGCAGCAGGGTTTGGCAGTGCAGCAAGCCAGCTGCAGCCCTTCAGCTCTGAATGTTTCCCAGTTTTTTACTTTGAAGTCATTGCCACTTGTTTGTGTCACTCAGTGAAGGCTAGATCACAGCTGAAGCTCACTGCATATCTTGGCTCTGTATTCCATTCATGATTTCCCAATCTTTTTCAAACAGGTTTTGCTAGAAATTGATAAGTGGAGGTGAGCAAATAAGCTTGAAATGTAGGTTTGTTACGAAATTGATAAGATTAGTAGGTCAAATACTAGTCATTTATTTTGAAGAAAATAATTATTAAAAAACCTACAATCTATCTGCCTTTTTTAGGTTTCACTTGCTCATTCTTTGTAGTATGTGACCACAGAGCTGTCCTGTAAAATACCCTAAATGCAAAGCTCTGGAGTGCCAAATTTCTGCCATTAGCATTCTTCTCTGCTTAGAATTCATGCATATAGGTATCTCTGTCATTATTTCACTCAATTTGAACCCTAGTTTCTTTTCAGCTTTAGAGTCAAAGGAGAAAACCAAGAAGCGGGAGATGTTGTGTTTTGGATGGATCAGGTACTGCTACCACGTTGTCCATCAGCTGGTTGGTGACTTTTCTTGAGTTTTTTAAATCAAGACAATTTTGGAAATGTGCAACATTGGTATCATTTCTTCATTTTTCTCAATTATAGCAGATTAAAAGACAAACCATCTGCACCAAACACCATCTTAGAGCTTTTTATTAGTAATAGCAAAGAATTTTACACATTTTTATCACACCTAAAAGCAGTGATATAAAAAAATTGTAGAAAGTTATTGTTAATATCAGAGCTTTATTACAATTATTGAATATTACCAGTCCAAACCAGTTAAATAAAGTAGTCTGATATTACATTAACATGCTGGGCAATATATGTCCATTATAACTTGTAAAACTGGGTAACAGCCTTTCCCATCTCCCTATTTTAGCATAGGCAGAATATGAAGACAGAACCACAGGAAATACCAAACCACATGTTGGCAACTTGCATATAAAGAGTAAAGACTTGTTCTTTTTTATATATGTAGGGGCAGGTTTCTTGGATTTGGATTTTGTTTCAGTGGATTTATTGGTGGGGTTCCCAGACTGTCCATAAGCAGAGCACAGGCTGGTTATGGATGAAGGAAATTTAACACCTAGAGGTAACTCTAGGGCAATGTTCTACTTTGTAACTGCTCCTGTAACTGCTTCTGACCTTCAGCATCTAGCCAGTAGTGTAAGTGCTTATTTCACCAATGACTCACTTTGGGAGCAAAGATGTCTGATTTTTGCAGTAACATGAGTACAGATATATATACAATATACATCAGAAATTACATTTTAGAAATAGAGCATCCATAAAATACAGCTACAGGCTTTTTCATACTTGAAGCTCTTCAAAGCTATAGTAATTATCTCTTCTGCATTCAGACCCCACTGGAGGTTTTCGTTTGATCCACAATTGTTGATAAAGTTTAATGGCTGATTTCAACTGATGAGCTTTGTGGGGAGAAATACTTGATTTACAAAGTGAGGAAGGTGTCATGCTTTTCTGTCTGCCCCATTCAACACTCAGGCGGTCAGAGCATTTACCAGTGATGGGAGAATTTGGCATTCTGAAGGCAGGACTTGAATTTTTGTTGTCCATAACCCCTGAATCTGTGGATTCCTAAATCTGTGGTTTGAATCAGGCAGAGGGAGGGTGGTCCTCTCCTCCTCCAGGTGAGCACACTGAGTCACTCACGGAGAACAGGGTTCTCCCACCATCAGGAGTGCTGCATGAGCTTTTCACTTCTGCTGTTGCTCTTGTTAAACATCTCCCAGTGAGTGGAATAAAAGCTTCATTTCTGCTTCAGTGGGAACCATGGACTTCTACTTCCTCACCTCAGGAAAATAAAATAGCCCCCACTGCACTTTTATTTTGATTTATCTTGGGACCCCACCTGGAGTACTTTGTCCAGGTGTGAGGGTCCCAACACAAGAAGGACGTTGACCTGTTGGAGTGAGTCCAGAGAAGGGCCACTAAGTTGATCTCAAGTCTGGAGCACCTCTCCTGTGAAGACAGGCTGAGAGAGTTGGGGCTGCTCAGCCTGGAAAGAGAAGGTGCTAGGAAGACCTTACTGCACCTTATAGTACCTGAGGGGCTACAAGGGAGCTGGAGAGGGACAGAGGGACCTTTGACAAAGGTATGAGGTGATAAGACAAGAGGAAATAGTCTTAAACTGAAGGAGGGAAGGTTAAATTAGATGTTGGGGAGAAATTCTTTACTGTGAAGGTGGTGAGACACTGGAACAGGATGCCCAGAGAAGCTGGGGGCTCCCCATCCCTGGAGATGTCCAAGACTGGGCTAAATGGGGCTATGAGTAACCTGGTCTAGTGGCAGGTATCCCTGACCATGTCAAGGGGTTTGGAACTAGATGATTTTTACGGTCCTTTTCAACCTAAGCCATTTTATGATTGTGTGATTTGATAACAACCTTTGTTTCCTGTAAATCTTATGATTTGTTAGCTAACCAAAAATATTAATTATGCTCAGGAGTCATGCCTGAAACCCTCCCTGCTACTGACAAGGCAGGTGTGAACCATGGACAAAAGGGGCTGAGAAGGGGAAAACATTCTGGGAAGTGCAGTAAGTCTGAAAACTAAATTACCATTCTTCTTCATGTCTAAGTGTGCAATTTTCCTGAGCAATGTGCAAAAATAACAAGCCAGACATACCTTATTGACTGAAAGTACAGAGAATACTGTGAAAGCCATCCAGAAAATTGTCCAGTTATTACATAGCTTATTGCTAACTTCTTTTTTTATTATTGAACTCTGAAAATTACATGTTTTATCCTTATATCAGCACTACATCTTTGGGCTGCATTTAGCCTTCAGGCCTTAATAACCCTCTGAACAAGCCTGGACTCTGAAGCACTGAAAGGATTATTTTCTCAGGAGTAACTGCTTTCCCTCTGGGGAGCTCTGGAGTTGGGTGAGGCTTTGAGATCAGTAACCACAAAGTGGAGCAGCCAGGGAACCTCTGCATCCCACACTCATTCACCCTTCACATCAGGTGTGGGATTTATTTCCTCATGCCTCTTTGTTTTCTTGTGTGGGAGAAAGAGGCCTTATCATCAGTTCCCACTTACTTTTTAAAACTCAAGTCCACATCCCACACTGGATAGTAATTCTGTGCGAACAAGAAAGATTTAAGACATCCTAAAATTTCCATTTCTATAACATGGAGAGATTTGTATATATAATTTTTTAGTGGAGCCTTACCAGCATGTGAAAATTTACAAATGCTTTCTAGGCCATTTTTTCTTCAAAACTTTCTACAGTTTGCAGATAATTGAAAACAGAAGAATTTTAGTTGTTTTTTGCAGGTTTTGTTAGTAGAAAAATTTTTGCATTTTAAGTGCTGGAGGAGAGCATGGCTATAGCACTTTTGAAACTCTTTCCATCACTGAAGAATAGACTGTTTTGCACAAAATCATGTTTAGATTTGAATCCAACCTGAATTTCATGACTTTTAGTTCTCTGTTCTATTCATTAGCTGGGGGTTTTTTCATATGGGTAGAAGAAATACAGAAAGCTTTGAAAAATACTATATTGAAAAATATATATTTGGAGCCTCAGTGAGACTTTGAATTTTTAATATGCTGAAAAATTCTAAGCTGAAAATAATCCATTTTTACTATAAAGCTTTGAGCAATTTTGCAGAGATAGGTGTTGAGAATGCTGTGTCATTTGCATTATGGAGCATATCCTGTTAAAGTGCTTATTCAAGCCCATGAAAATGTTCATTGATTTCAGAAGGCTTTGGATGAATCCCATACTTGCCAACTTGTAAAAATGCTGTCATTACAGAACTCAAGTTTTGACTGTAGAAATTTCAGTTTGACAACTTGATTGGCAAAGACTTTAATACAACTCTTTATATACTCAATGGTTTACAAAATATGTTCCCCAAACTTAACAACTTCATCATTCTTTCCTTATTTATGGAAATAATAACTTTGTGCATAGAATTGCGATCTGCACAATGAAAAGGCATATTTCAATCTTTATTTTCTAATATTTCTCCCCTTTATCAAACTTTGTGAATGTTTATATAAAGCATAGAGCACACCAAAACCACATAAAGCTATTATCCCCTCTGTATATTCCTAAATTGCCTTCTTATTAAATTACTTCTTATAAACCCTTGAAACACAAATACTTTCAATTTTAATTGAGGAGGTGTTTGTTTTCAGGTAAACATCATTCCTGTAAGTTTTTCCCTCTGCCTTGGAGCGCTATTGCAACGAATATTATATTATTTTTCAAGGAACCTCTCATTTTTTAGTGAACTGATTTTTGTCAAGACAAGGAAAATAGATTGAAATGAGCCTGTAACTCTCCAATCTGTGGGAGAGACCATAATCAGTTGCAGGAACACTGCGGTTCTGAATATACTATGAAGAAAAAAGAAAAACAGCATGAGCACTTTTGTGTCTGTTTACCATGGGTATTTATGCAGCACACATTTAAACATTTTTACATGCATCCTATTCAGCTGAGAATTAATAGTATCATAAATTAGCTGCTCCAATTCTGTGTTTGGGCTTAACTTTGCCTACTCACATTCCAGTACAACTGCCCTCATGTGGCTGAAATTGTGCTGAGGTGAGTTTGACCATTCTGTTCCCTTCCAGGACTCTGCGTCACTGGTGTGCAGCTGCCGTGAGGATGTGGCTGCTGCAGGGGGTACAGACCTGGCACTGAGCTGCAGGCAGTGCCTTCCTTACAAACACTCTATTTGCAAAACTGTTGATGGCTTTTGAATGTTTAATTTGGAATGAGGAGGCTGAATGAATAAAGTAAATCATTATCCAGAATATTTAACCTTTGCAGTTTCTGTGAGTACGTGTTTATGTTGGTGTCTCAACATGGGTTTGTATAATTGATCATCTTTAACTTCATCAAAATCACATTTTGGAAATACTTCTAAAACAACAAAAAAAGGCTACTTTTCCAGCCTAACCATTTTTTTTCTATTTATTCTGAAATAGTTGGGTGTTTGTCCACTAATCACTTGATTTATTGCTGTTTTTCCCCTCTGTTTCAATAGGAGATGAGGTGCTTGCCAGTTATCCTCTAAACTTGTTGAAGAACTTTGACTTGGTCCAAGGCAAGAAATGCTGGTGATAGGTTGGCATGGAGTTCATGTGGAGAGCTTGCTGGAGTCATGTATATTGTCAGCACCAAGAGCTGTGATTCAGAGCATCAGCAGAAAGCCATCTCTTCAAACAAGCAGATCCATCCTCCATCCTAAGGTTGCAAGTTCACACTAGGCAGGAATCTGCCACTAAGGCTTTATCTCCACATAAGAGTGTTTGCCCAAAAGAGTGTTGAAACTTAGAGATGTAAAAAACAACCCTCTTCTTAAAAACCCTGAAAGTATTTCCTCTGCAGAAACATACCCAGTCTTGCATTATACATTTTTAAACCATTGTTAAATGTTTGCTTTATCTAATTCCAATTCACCACCTAATTACCTCTACCTTTTAAATATAATAATGCAATCCCAAAGCACAGTAGAGCTTTCACTTAATGCTGGGATTTGTGCATTGTAGACATCAGACTACTTAGAGTAACCTGGTGTCTGGCACTCACTTTCTAAAGCTGGGTTTGTGGGCTTGGCCCCACCAGTGGTCTGGTTCATCAGCAGGAGCATTCTCCTGGCACAGGGCTGTGCCTTCAGTCACAGTCCCACAGTTTCACAAATGGAACTATAATTTAATTTACCTTTATTTAATCTAGCTTTGTAAAAGGTGAGCTCTCTCTTCTTCAAGGGTGAAATTGCTGATTTTGAGAAGGAGATAATTTCCCTTGTTTGTGCTCTTTCAAGTCTTCTGGTAACAGTCCACAGGGGAGAGACCCAACATTGCTTCTCCAGGATGAAGCCAAAGTCTGTGAGCTGGGCTGGGTTTGCAGCTGAAGGAACAATTTCTCGTGCCAAGGCTATCAGCCTGCCCTCCCAGGAACAAGGCTCTGGGAGTAGTGTGTTAGCATGACTTGGCAATCACAGGCATGCTCCAGGAAAGCAAAAACTCTTTCAGACTGTTCTTGAGCACCTTTCCAATACTCTCACTGTCATGTCATTGCAGACACTTCTCTTAAAGGTGAGCACAGCAGCTTGCAAAGAGATGGGGAGTGGAGCAAAAGAAAACAGAGTTTATGGGTTTTTTACCTAAAATTTCTGACTTTGTAAATGTAGGTTTGCATTAGGTCTTGTCTGTGATAGCAAGTGCCTTTGAGCCTCCATGAGCAAAGGTAAAGCCAATCCCCAAGCCTCACACACTTCTTTCTGCTGTAGTCAGACTTCTGAGGAATGGCAGACAAGGTGAAGGACCCTTTTGTTCCCCCACGCATTCCCAAGTCCTGTGTTGTTACCAATTCAGTAAGACAGGTGATCACAGGATTCAGATTACAAAAGCCAACTCATCTAACAGGTGCTAGGGAAAAAATTAAAAAAATTACCAAATGGAAATGGTTTATCTCCCGCATGAGCCACAGCACATCGTAGGATCCTGCTCACCCCTCTGGTGCCAGGCTACAGCTGAGGGCAGAACATCAGCCTCTTGAACAGCTGATGGCAAGAGGCAGCATCTCATGCAAATTGTAAGGTTGTTGTAAGGTCACAGCAATAAATCTGCAAGGATTTCAGTAGCAAGGGCTGTCCCGTTTCCCTAAGGCTTGTCATGTTGCTAAATCTGATCTGAAAGCTATGTATCTGTTGTAAATTATCCTCTCCTAAGCCCTTTTCCAAACTCCACAAACTTTTTGCAAAACCAGATGGGGATTTAAACAGTATTCTGCATTTTCAAGCTTGCCTCAGGATTAGTACTATAAAACTCAAATAGGAAAGTAATGAAAGTGCATCTTCTTGGCAACATACATCTCTGGGGAATAGTCAGCTAATGCTGAGATTAAATTCAAAGCTGATACATGCATGATAAGTCTGGATAATACAATTTACAAAATTATATCATATTTTAAACTCAGGTTCTGATGCATTTTGTGCATCTGTCTTCTCTGGGAGATGAGTCTCTTGTGAACCACTGAGGTCCCAAAGTCTCTCTTTCCAGCAGCTAGACACTGTATGTGGTTATGTGAACCTAGCAGGCCATTAAATTCCCACCCAGGAATGGCAGGCTGTTACATCCACTGGCATATTGGGAATGGCAATTGGTTACTAATGTCCCTAATGCTTCCATCACAGCTGGCATTCTATGAATAAAGATGCAAATCTAGCTCTGAATGTAACTCATTTCCTGCTATGAGGCATAAATATGTTTGTGGGAACTTAGGTGACAGTGTTCATTCCCATTGCAGGTGACTTTAATGGGTAGCCATATAAAGATACAAAGATACTTTCCTATTTTACAGTACTTCACTGAAGTGCATTTGCAAGGTAGCAAAAGAATGTTTCATAAAACTGTTCAGTAAGAACAATAATAATGAATGTTCAAGGTGAACTCTCATTCAAATATGAAATTGCTGATTTGCAGAAGGAATGATTCCTCTGGAAATCTTTATGTAAGGTCCAACTGATAATGTATTTCTTTATAAGTGGACTTTTCAGGCTTGCTGCAGAAATGTCTAGCAGGAATACAGGTTTAGATGAAAAGAACAAGTAATAATTCTTGATAAAAGTCTTTATTTAGACTTCACATCATAATTTCTGTGGGACTCTTTCTATAAAATTCAGGCTTCATTTTTGTATTCTGTGAGATTTTCGATAAAGTAATTATAGTTTTTAGGTTTCTTTTGATACTTTTCCTGTTCTTTTTTTCTTCTCACAGACAATCATACACCTTGGAGAGTAAGTGCAAGTGATTTGATGGAAAATGAAGGGGGTTTTGTGATAGCTTTTTCCAAGGCTCCAGTGATGCTCTTCCCATCTCATTGCAGCTCCCAGATGACTCCCCCACATAACACCTGCATAAATGGAGGCAGCCACAGACCTCTCTCTGATAAGGTAAATTATTTTGCTTTTGGGTTCAGTACAGACAACTCATCCCCTGAGCTGCATAGTTTGTGTGTGACGTGACTTTTGCAAACACTGCTGTGCTTTGTTACTGCTCTGAGTTGAAAACCAACAGCCTTTACCTGGGAATTACAGAATGTTGTCAATTTTCTCAAATGAGGTTGCAACAATATTGGTGTTATTGACCCTACAGTACATCAGACGATCTCCTTCAGTTTTTCCATAAGAAAAAGTGAGAGAAATGCAGGGGTTTATAAAAAGCTCCTGTTACTGAAGGACAGCAGACTATGGCTGCCTTTTTGTTTGCTGACTGGTCAGGTAACCTCGCCAGAACTAACCTTCTCCAAAAACATTACTTCTAGATGGAGATTATTATTCATCTCAAAAATGTCTGTGTGTCTAAAAGGAATAATAGTACACTGAGCAGAATTAAGATAATGCTGAACTTAGAACAAACATAGCTGAGATTTCAGCTGGGGTGGTTTATTCTGGTTTATTCTGATGCCAGAATAAGTGGTGGGGTTTTACTTTGGCATTTCTTTGGAAAAGCTAGCTGCACACACATAGCTGCCAGCTTCTTTGGCTGAGCTGACACCCTTCTTACAAATACAGATTTAACTCGGCCAGTGATTACAACAGACTTTCTTTGCCTTTATATGGTTGTTTCATGTTTCTGTGCATCTAGCTCAGCCGACTCCCAGTGACGTCGTCACAGCCTAAGAACAAAATTTGTGTTTCTGGGCATCCTCTGCAATTTCTTGAAAGAGTGTGACACTGATGCTTTTATGCTAATTCCAGGACTTCTAATCAGTTCTTGAAAGCTGATAGCATCAATAAAGAATTATGCTGATAAGTATTAGAGCAGCCCACATACCCTGACAAGAAATACGTTGTTCCTGATCACCTTCCCCCAAGATTGATCCATATTCAGCTTCTTTAAAAGCATTATTAAAGCATCAGACTTCATATATGCATGGAATAATTATTTACTGAAATCTTCACCATATTTAAGCAGAAGGCTCTTCATATTTCCAAAGTTTCCCCCAGGACAACAGTCTCCAGGACTATTAGCATTGCATTGGCAGAGGAAGAAAGTGCAGCCTATGTCTCTATAGATGATGTGGGGTTTTTTTGCCACACACCAACATAATCTCAGGACTGTTTTGTTTCTTCATGGGAAGCTTTGCAGAGGGCAAATAAGATAACACCCTAAGTCTGTGAGAGACAGCATAATACCACAAACTTGCAGCCAGCCTCAGCTTCTGTTATTCCTGGGTCGAAGCAAGGTGCCAGGGTGCCAGAGTGCTGCTCTTGTTCCTTTTTACCAAGTTGCCTTTTGTCTGCCACCACTTCCTTACCACAACAGCCCTTCCTGCTCTTCAGCACCTGGTGAGGTGTGATCAGGTCTGCACTGTTTGCCACACCACTTGCTGTGACCACAGCACAGCTGCTAGGAACACTGACACCATGAAATTCCCTCTTTGTAGTCACAAAATGCCCTAAGGAGGGTTCAATAGAACCAGAACCAGAGTGGTATCACTCTTAGTGTCTGTGTTTTGTGTTTGTGGTGGTGTGGATCCTCCCTGTGTCTCAGTTCATATCACATATCATGTAACCCTGGGATATAAATGTTCATGGCTTAAACATAATTGAAAATTTTTATTTAGTGTGATTTTATTTAGTGTAACTACCCAGAGTTGGTTTTGTTTCCAGTGGTGGGTGAGACCTTTGGGGTTGCATCATGTGAACGAGGTTGTCTGAAACACCAGGCAGCACTTCAGCTCTTTGCAGTGGAGTTTGTGTTTTCTGTATCCAGAAAGTGAATCTATTGGTCCACATACCAGCTTTCTGGAAAACTCTAACACCTTACCTCATGGTTCATAGCAAAATAATTTTAATATATCAGCTGGGAAGATGCTAAACAAAATCTGTTTCTGGGTTATTTTTGTCTTTTGTGATTTTCTGGGGGAGTTTTTTGTTGTTGTTGTTTGTTTGTTTTGCCGTTCTTAGACTGAAAAAAACCTAAAATATTCTTAGGGGTCTGAAATGACACTAGAACTGCCTGTCAGAAAACTAGCCCCAAGGAATTTCCATATGTAATAGCTAATAGGTAGGAAGAAAGAGTGAAAGCTATTTTGATTTAATTTTTTACAGTATTGCTTTTAAAGAAGTTTAAAAACTTGCTTAGAGGCCAGTTGAAAAGCTTGCTTGAGGGAGCAGGAGAGGAAGGGAAGGCCTCTAGTTCATGACATGAATTTAGTTCATTAAACTTCAGTACTTACGTTTTTGTTTGCTAAATGCAAAAACAGCCCACCTCTTTTAGCTGAGAGCAGAATCCAGGAAAGTGTGTTGAAATACAAAAAGCACAGAGCCAAGAAATTGTTTATTGTGCTGCAGAAAAGTTGTCCTGCGTGTTTATGGAAGCTATTAGTGGGAGAATATGTTCCAAAATACATTAGGAAAAAGAAGGTTCTCACATTTCAGAACCATTTCATGCAGTTCATATATAGCACAGGATTTTGTCAGGAGTTGTATTTCCCCCAAAACCAGACAAGTCATCTCTGCTTTCTGCTGCAGAGGTCACAACAAAAGCTTACAGCTTTATTACCACCTCCTTACATGCCTATTGCATCAGCTCTTTGAGTGTCATATCCTAAAATCCAAGTTTAAAGCAATCCTGTGCTTTTGAACCAGGCAGATGGAATTGAAGCCCTGTGTGTGTGTTAACACAATTTGGTGGTAGATGTTAATTTTACTGAAAGCAGAGGTTCTTCATTCTGCTGGAAGTTTGCTCCATGGCATCTCCAACAGAATCTGAAATTTGCTGCAGGGCTTCAGAGATCAGTGTAACATTTAGGTGATGCCTGGGGACCCTGTGCCTGAGCTAGAGGTGTTCATGCTCTCAGTCCTGGGAATAAAGTCAGCACCTAAGTATAAAAAAAATAAACAAACATAAAGTTGAACCAGTGACACTTATTTCCAGCCTCAAAAATCATGGAAGAGATTTCACTGCTGTCTTTTGAATTAACAATAATTGGATTTAAATGTGATAATACTTTGCTAATAGGATAGCAGGAGAGATCTGTGTCAAAGTGTATAGATGGGGTGAATACTGATATTCACAGTGGCAACAAGTAACCTCTTAAAATACTGGCATTAAAGAGAAACTGTCAGGGGACAGGACAATCTGAGGTGGTGTTTTTGAAGAAAGTCCAAGGCAATGGTGACAGGCCTTGGGGTTATCCAAAGTGGGTCAGAATGGGATGGGGAGGAAGCACGCAGGGCACACACTGCCAAGGGCCAGGACCTTGCTCCTTTTCCTCACGCAGGAGGATCAGCCCTCAGAAGTTTAGGAAATCCTGCCACAAATGAAGATGCACAGTTGTAGTGAGCTTCCAGACAAAACCTTCTTAATCTGCATATTGGAAGAAACAATAAGAAAAATGGACCAAAAATGTACCTAGTGTTTCCCTTCACCTTCCCAGATGCAAAGCAAGGTATGTACAGGGCACATTCAGGTTCCCATTTGCCAAAGTACTACCTAAAAGAGACCTCTGAAGCTCAGGGAGGACTGAAATTCTCTATTGCATAGTTGTAGTTGTCCACATCTGGGCTCTGTGGAACTTGCAGCATAAGCTGCATACTAAAAATGGTACTAATGTACTGGGGAAAGGAGGGAGAAGAGGAAATAAGAATACCAGTGTCTTTACATCCCAGCTCCAGCAAGCAAATCTGTTTTTGCAAACAACCTTACTGCTCTTAATTCATCCTAGGAGAGCTGAGGTAGAGGTCTGATTTCAGCAGCACATGGAAACTAAATGAGAAAAGACTTTGCTATTGATTGTTCAGTCCCATCGTGAAGTCTCCAAATCAGCCCATCAGACATTTATTAATTAGCATTACTATAGACTAAATATCTTTATTTAGTAAAACATGAAAAGTGCTTTGCCAATCCCACTTTAGGTCTAATCTAGACCTATCATTAGAGTAAATTTCTCATTGAAATTCCATGGGATTTTTGTTGATTGTTTTGTGGGGTTTTTTAACTTGAAAGGTGCTCAAAGAGGACAGAATTTTTTTCATGAATTGGATCCAAGAGCCATTTCATCATGCTCAAGGCAGATGTTATCAGGAAGGATCATTTGTATTGGCAGTCCTTCAAAGGTTATCCTCTAACTGTGCTCAAATCAGGTGAGTCCCAGAGAGCTCCTACTTGATTCTGGCCATGGCTTCTGAGTCTGCAGCCACACAAGCTAGAAGTCTGTTAAATTTTAACAGGTGTTACAGTTTCTGTTTGATCTGTTAAACTTGGGTGACCTCTGATTGGCAAAAACATATTTTTAGATATCTGCACATTAGTAAACACATGGAGGCTGATCAAAAAATGTCATCTCCCCTAGGGCTTAAATGCTATTTTCTTGTACAAAATTTGAATGACTTCATCTTTAATGGATTGTAAGATGCTGGTGCATTTTTAAAAAAACAACAAAGGTTGTAAGTTAGCAATTCTTTTTCATCTCCTCTCCACTCCTCTCCTCTCCTTGAAGGAATGAAAAATATTAAAAGAAGACCAACACCAATTATTTTTTACAAGTTATGAGTGAGTCTTTTAACTCTGTGCTAGGCAGGTGACGCACTGTTCAGCAGCCCAGGAAACTGGTACAGACTCTGCCCATCATCAGATTCAGATTAAAAAAGAAATTGCAGTGCTTATTTGCTTTTCTTTTACAAAATGAACTCTGTGGGTGAATCACTTAAACAAAGCACCGGTCCCAGCAAATAATGTTGGTATTTAATTTACTCACAGTGGGTATTTAGAAATTTGCTCATGTGAGAGAGCTGTGCCCTTCCTGCTCTCTTGCACCAGGGCTGCTGCAGTCTGGGGCCTGGGGAGTCTGGGGGTGGGGAGGATCTGGGACTCAGTGCAATTGTAACTACAAGAAACATTCTTTATATTTCTCTTTGTGTGTGCAGGATGTCTTTGTTTGGTTTGCTGTTAAACAAAGTTGAGTTGAAGGTTAGAGGGGGAGGCTGGTGAGATTCCTTGGGCAGTTCTGAGCCCTGATTCTTGCAGATGCAAAGGTCTGTTCCAGAGTGCTCCAAGGCACTGGCAATGCACACTTTGCTTTCTGGGGGAAGGTGGATCTGCCATGCAGTCCCATCTCATGGGCAGGTCTCTTGATTAGGGTGAAAGGCTGGAATCACATAGATTACAAATGGCATCTTCCTCACATCTAGAAAGGAATGATGTAGCAGAGGGAGCAAGATCTTTTATTTTCATAGGAGGGAGACCTCAGCTCAACTCTAAGATTTTGCTTATAGGAAAGAAAGGCCAAACATACTTGGTGGTTTTAGCCAATTTACTTTTACTTCTCTTCATTTTGAAAAGATGTAGCACATATTTAATATGGCTCTGTAAAGCTGAGAATCCTCTTTCCCTGATATCTCCAATCTTCCTTCCTGAGCACCAATTTTCTGAAACACATCACTTTGTCTAGATTGTCAGTGAACATTAGTTATTCTAAAAACGCCCTCTTTGTGTCTGAAGGGATTTGGTCTGGCTGCCTGACAGAAGGCTGTGCAAAACAGCCCCCAGCTCTCTCTTGGTCTGTCTCACGCCAGTGTGGAGCCCAGGCTGTCACTACCCAACCATCCCACAGAAGATGCTGACAAGCTGTACCACCTTCACTTCTGAAAACTGCCACAGTCAGAGGGAAGGATGGGAAGGGTATTCTGCTTTTCACAGAAGCTGGACATGCAGCAAAATGGGTGCTGTAACCCAAAAGTTTGCAGCACACTATAGCTGGACAAAGAGGCTGCACAGACCCAATCAGCTGCTATCTAGAAGATAAATATTTGAACAGAAGCAGGCTCTTCAGGCAGTCTGTTCATGCACCACACACTGCATGCACTGGCAGCTGTCCCAGTGACACAGTGAGCTAGAAATTGTGCTGCTCAGGTGCACGTGCTCCCATGTTCTGAGCTAGCCTGGAATACAGAAGGTCTTTGTGAGCTCCAGTTCTGTGCCCATCACCCTGATCCTTCTCTGTAGTCAGAAGGAAGCAGGCATGTCTTCCACAAATTTACAAGTATTACCAAAGTTGGGCACCATGGTTAGGGCTGTACTTCGGGAGATTTTTTCTTTAAAACTCTTTAAAGCCTAAGAGATACACCAATACTTTCTCCCTGCAAAGACCAATGCTGCAGGGCAACGCAGAGAGAAATATTGCTTGAACAGGGCTTTCTTTTGCTGTATTTTCTTTTTCATTTCTTTTTATTTCTTGTTTTTATTTCTTTCAAAATATATTTATGGTGTTCAAAAAGCATATCTGCTGGTCTTCTCACTGTAGGATTTTTCTACCTGGTGACAATGCTAAGCAAAAAAATATACTTTGCAATTTTTTTTCAATTTTCTGAGGCCACAAGAGTGTAATGAAAATCCTGTGCTGAAAGATACACCAAGATACTTAAATTCACTGGAACATAGGTCCCATTCAGGAATGTGTTTTATGAAGTACAAGAATATACTTTATATAGAATAGAGCATTAACTAAAAGACCCTCTTCCTGTTTAAATCCATTTCCTCTTGTCCTATCACTATATTTAGAACAAAGTCTAATTTGATTTTAAAGTTGGTACTCTTGGAATGTCCACAACAGTCCTTAGCAAATTGCTCCAGCAAGTCAAATGGTCAAAACCTTGCAATTAACTTCAAGCATTTATTATCACTCCTATTTCTTGAATCTTGTCCCATGGATAAGTTTCTGGTCCATCTATTCTCATATTTCTGATCTCTGTAGGTACTGAAGAATCACAAGAGGTGGATTTTGGCAGGGACCTCTGGAAGATGTCAAGTCCAAGTCCTCTGCCCAGAGCAGCTGCAGCCAGGGCTGGTGTCCAGGGCTCTGCATGGTCCAGCTTTGAATATCAAGGGTGGATACTCCAAAATCTCTCAAGGTAACCTGTTTCAATGCTTCACTACACCCCAGTGAAAAAGTGTTTTCTTCTGTTCAACGGGAATTTTCTGTGTTTCAGGTTTTGCCCATTGCCTCTGGTCCTGCCACTGTCCTGTCTCTGCAGAGGAGAGTCTGGCTCATTCTTCTTTCTTTCTCACCACAACTATCAGGTATTTATCAACAATAATACAATGTTCAGTTAATTATTCCCAGTGATCTCAAATTTTTTTTAGAACCCATTTCTTTCTCTTTCAATGACTACTGCCTGGCTTCTCCCAGTTTGGACAAATTCATTCCCATTTGCAGAAGTACTTTAATCATTCATCGTGTCAGCTCGTGCAGATTGAATTATAGCAGTGGGTTGTCCTCTTTACAGTTTGCCAGTTTTCCATCTTCCTGGTAAATTGTCATAAATGAATTTAAATTTTTTCTGTTTGAGATTTACTGAAGTGGTTCAAGTGGAGGACCATAGGAAACCTGCTTAAATCTTGCTGAAATCCCTGTTCTCTGTGCTGAAATCTATGTGGCTGTGCAACAAGGGAGGAGAGTGGGAGTGGAAAGAGGCAGAGGAAGAAGGGACACTGAATGACTGAATCTGGTAAGGGACTTGGAAGTTCATAATAATTTTCAGTCATTTATTATTCTTATTTGGTGATTCTATACTAAGAGCAGATTTCACTTGCAAGATCTGGCAATGAGGTGGTTACAGTATTTTAATACAGCTTTGTTATTTAAAAGAGAGATTAAGATAGAAATGAATTGACAGCCTACCCACAGTTGCACTTTAGAATTCACAATGCAGTACACGAACAAGAACAATCTATTCTATAAACTTGCTCAGGTTCCACAGATCTATAGATCTGTAATAGACAGGCCAGTGACTCAAGGAAATCCTGCTAAAAGATGCTGTAGTCATGGCTCACAAAAGCCCACTGAAGTCACGACCAATGGGTATGAGTCACGTCAGTGTGAGCACCATGCCCCTCATCATGCACCAGGCTTTTATTCTGGCTTCTTTCCTCTTAGTGGGAACTTGAAATATGCCTTACCTCCCAGGAAGGCTGGTAACTGCTAATATGCCACCTTAGATTGTTGAACTCAGCCTGAACCCAGTTTATTTTTATTTCTGCAGAGAGGACATGAATTATCATTCTGACACCAGATCTGAGTAAGCAGATGCACCCTGTGTGATCACACGTGTTCTATTGCAGGAGGCAGCAGCTCCAGCACTTCCTCCCAGCGCTCTGTTCCTATATATATCCCTGCCTGGCATGGATAGGTTTGCATAGGCACGTGGGAAAAGGATTACATGCCCTGGGGAAAAGTGTGTAGGAGGGAATTCTTCTCAGACAGCAGAGAGTCTGCAGTTCACAGCTGAGAACGACCCTCCATTGATTAGCCACCATTGCAGCAGAATTTTCAGTGGGTTTCTCTGTTGCCTCTGTTTCTCTCATTCCCAACAAAACTACATATTTACCACAGAGACTGTCAGGAGCTGTATTAAACAAAAGTACACTTTAGAATAATCACTAATTTTAGAATGATCATAAATATTTATACCAGACAGACCATAAACAGTACCTTAGAGACCATGCTCTGTTTATATAAATCCCTCCTAATTTAGAAAATGTTGAATTGATAGACTGAGACAGCCACAGCCAACAAATGCATATTTGAGAAAACTGCTCTACAGTCTCCTGTGACTAAAATTTCCTCATTTGTACAATATTCAGCTTTTGTTTCTGATTAAACCTACTTACATGAGTTGCATACCATATTTTTTTTTATAACACTCTATTCATTGTGAGTTTTCACATTAGAAAGTTTGCCCAGGCCCAGAGATTATAGCTGGCAGCAGACAGGCAGGTCCTCCAGCCCTGCTCCCAGTCGTGCAGAGGGTTTCTGCCCAAGGCTGGGAGTCCCTTGCTGGGCACAGGGCTCCAGGCTGCAAGCTCTGGGCTCCAGGGACCACACAGAGCTGGAGGGTGAGCACACTGCAGCTCCCGCCCTCCTGAGCTGCTGCTGCTGCTGCACAAACCAGGTTATTCATTTACAGCAGGCAAAGAAGTTCTGGGATTGTACATGGTTCAAAAGCACCGCTGTAACCAAAACTGAACACAGCTAAGAAAGAGCCTGGTTTACAGCTGAGTTTTACAGGGTCCTGCTCCTGTCACTGTCTGATTCCACAGGTCCAGCAGAAGGCAGGAAACATAAAGGCAATGGAGGATGGCAGGATAAATGCACCTTACAGCTGGATTGATTTAGAGTTGTTGAGAAATCATCATGCTAGAAATAATTTCTCTAATTGTTTCTAAACTTCAGTCTTGGTCTCAGGCCATGTAAATCTCATTATCTGCCCAGAACAGATTATTATCTCTGGAAATATGTTCTGCCATCCACAGGTTATAATTGCAGTTGGAAGCTACTTTCAGATCTTCTTAGCACAAAAAGATATAATTAAATGTTAGTTCTGTACAGAAGCTGTGTATACAAGAAAATCATGCTCCTCATAATCTTTCCATTTCATTTTCAGATTGCAATGAGTTGTGCAGCAGGGCTGTCCACTTAAAAATCATCTTTTATTATCACAGAATAAAGCCTGTGACTGTCTTTTTCTGATCAAAAGGAGGGGTTACCTATCTGTGAGCAGGTTCAAAGCTCTTGAATATGTGAAATAAGGGAGTTGCTGTGTTTCAGAATCTTCACCCAAGCCGCTACAGGCAATGGCACTGAATTCCCCAGTGGTAATGAAGCCACATTCCCTAATACAAAAGTATCATTAAACCGATATTTCCTATCCTGGTGCAGGAAACAGGAACCCAGTTGAGCCAAAACCTTGTTAATGAGAAGTTACTTGCCAAATTTACATGTCCCATTAAGATGGCTCAGTATTTTATACACTTGCATAATTGTACTTTTTCCTCGAGTTTGAGCCCAGTTTCCTGAAATAAAAGCAATTTCATAGAAAATTGAAAGGCATGATGTGAGGAACAATAGCTGAGGACTTTGAGTACACAAATACCATTCCTGCATTTAGTTTTAGTGACACTGATTGTGGGAAAGGGCAGTTCTTCTATAAAGATTTATATGTTTATGTCACAGGGGCAAAGTGCAACTGAGTCACAGTATATTCTGCATTTTCCCTCTGATATCCAGATTATGTTCTACTGTCCTTGGCCTTGCTCTGTGCCTTAATATTATGATAGTGTAACAACATTCTTAGCAAATTTACTTAGTTAACCCAAATAAAGCCAAACTCCCAAGAATCAGCTGGGTTTGGTGGTTTGCTGAATCTGTGTTTTTATCCGAATGTTTAGTTTTGTGTTTTGCCCATCTGCTAGGCCTCTCTTATTGCTTTTTAACTTTATTACTCATTGTTGCTGCTGTGCACATAAATCAATGATGGCATCATATGGTTGTGACTGCAACTTTTCTAAATATAACTGCTTTGGATGGAATAAATTGAAGTCACTGGGTGGAATAATGAATTCTTCAGAGAACTACCCAGAAAGATGTTTCTCAAGAAGCAATGAGGCTAGCAGAGGGCTGTAAAAAAGAACTTTTTGAATGCTACTGTCTCACTGGTCCTTTCTTGATTTTCTGTAGAGAGAATGAGTGTTTCTTATAGCATAGCATATTGCCTTCACATGAACTCTCTCCCTTATTAAAAGAAACATTGGTTTTGGAATTCTTGTTTGTTTGTTTTCTAGCATCCAAAGGAGTGGAGGAAGAGTTTGGATTTGTGTGCAGTGACTGAGCTGAGATATATGCAGAGGAATCTTTTAGAAGGGGAGGGGAGCATAAGGAACAATCAGGACTCACTGTCTACAATGTATTTCAAGATTAATCATAGAATCATTTATGAATGGGAATGACGATTAAGGTCATTGAGTCTGACCATAACCATGACGCTGACTAGTGCACCACTAAACCATGGCCCTTAACAACCACTCTACACATCATTTTAATGCCTCTGGGGACACTGACAACTGCCACCTCTGTGGAACCTGATCCAATGTTTCACCACTCTCATCATAAAAATTTCTGCCTTTTATTTAGTTGAAATCTACCCTGTTTTAGTTTAAAAGTGTCTATGGTTTGCAGGTTGAAGTCAAGTTGTTGTGTTGAACATAAGAGTACCTTCTGACAGTAGGAATGTAAGCTTGGGGCCAAGCTCTGGCCATGGGCATGTGGAATTCTTCTCATGGAAATCAAGCCCAGGACAAAATGTCTTTAATGCAGCTCCAGCAAGGAAAATCTCCCACTGAGCATGGCTGGTGGGCTGGGGGTAGGAAAGGATGCCTACCCCTGACACTTCTGGCACTTCTCACCTCATAAATTGCTCTTGTATTGTTTTTTTTTAAGGTTCATTTCGTTCCAGGTTCTGGGGGATATGATATGACTGCTAGATTGCAAAAGCACACAGAGTCCAGAGGGCAGACTAAGAGGCCTCACACCCTTCATTTTTCAGAGATTTAAGGCTACAAATACATCTGTCTTCTGACTCTGCAATAAGTTAAAATTGTGGGTCCTTCTCATACTCTTCATATCTATGCTTTTTAACCTGCAACCTGACCCTATATATTTTGGGGATTTAGTAGTCTTTGTGCTATAAAGTGGCCTGGCAGAAGATACACACCCCCTTTTCCTGCTCTGTTTGTGAAGACTCACGTGGCTGTGGTGCCCAAGAGTCTGCTAGTCAGCACTGCCCCTGGAGTCCCAGATCTAAGTCAGAGTCAGACTGACCTCAGGAAAGGTCTGGAGGACAAGCTGGAGAGTCAGATATATAATCAGGCCAAAGTGCTCTATGGAACAACAACTTGTAACTTAGGGCAGCCCACCCTGCTGCTCAAAGCCGCGAAGAACAAGAGCAGCTCCTCGCTGAGCTGAGCTCTTCTTATCCTGTGGCCAGATCCAGAAGGTGCAAACTTGATTTTAGTGCACTTTAATTCCCTTCAGCCTCTCTGGAGGTCCCTGGGGAACTACTGGGAGTACAGTCTTTTCCTGAGATATTTCTTCTTCATTACCCAATTCTGCTGTATACTCACTGCTCAATTATTCAGAAAAAGGGTGAGCTGGGATAACCTAGATGAAGCATCATGATATCAAAATATGTAAATGAGCCTATAAGAACATACTGTGTTCACCTTTGCAGTCAGCTCTCTAAAAAGAAGAGCTTTAACCAAAAGTAGGCAAAGCTGTGTTTGACGTGGGCATAAAACACTTTCTGTTATGAGCTCCTTAATAGAGGCATCAGCTGGAGGCAGGGCCTCATTAATCCACATCTTGAGTAAGTGTATGTACATTTCAGATCATGCCTATTTTTAAATTAAAAAGAAAATTGAAAATGAAGCTGAAACATTGTTTAAATGTGATCTGTTGTGGCACCTCCTTGGAAATGAGGTAGTCATGTCCTTATGGAACTCTCTGATAAAGTGAATTGATGCATACGTATTTTGCTGCATCAGCATCAGTGCAATTAGAACAGAGGATTATGTTTTATTTCCTATTAGGGAAAATACTTTGTGGCATCTTGGCTACATTTCAACAAGGTATTTATCAAGTGCTTAGATACATGCTTCAGTGTTGACTGTTTTAGCCATTGTGAAATGCTCAATAAATCTATACATACTTGGAAAAAAATTAACTTTTCACAGCTAAGAATTGTATAGGAACTCTGCAAAACCATATAAAGAAATTTGGTCTGGTTTTTTTTCTGGAAAAGGCAAATACTATATGCATTTGAGAGAGGGATTCTGCCATTTTTCTCCTGTTGCAGGTAAGTGTAGGAATACATCTCCCCTGGACAGCTTCAGGAATTGCTTGTACATTTTATCCAGTGGCAATTTAAAAATACTTAAGCGTTCATAGAGCAGGGAAAACCAAGCTAATACTTTAAACAGTAGAGTATTAAGATATATTCATTTTTTTATTGTATGCAAGGAAGCTTTTTGACTATAATGCATAGTGCAATACCCTGAAAATGTTGTTTCCAAGCATTTTCACTTAGATCCAAAGGGAACATTAGCTTGTGGGCAGGAGATGCTTCTAGAAAATATTTGTTAGCTTTCTCAGATTTGAAAAGGAATCAAACTGGACATCCAGTACTGGTGTTGAGATAGCTAGTGACAATCTAAAAATGAGAGTGTTAGGCACCCGTGGCTGCAGGATCTCCCTCAGCCTGTGCTCCACGAGGCAAGTTTGCCTTCTGAATTATCCATTCCATGTGGATAATCACTCAGTGAAGTGCCACCCCTGAACTGGTGATGAGGGCACTGACTTGCTCCATGAGTAAGGATGCTCCTTACAGCACTGGATGCCTGCAGGAAGGAAAAGTGCTGAGCAGAAACTCAGTAACTCCACAGAAGGACCCATTTGTGGTTCAGTGCCTGAGAGGCAGAGAGGGAGGAAATGATGGTTATCAGAACCAAGCTACCAAAATCTCATTTCCACTTAATCTTAGTCTCTCTCTGCTATCTTTATATCCTTCTTTCTGTTCCCTTTATTTGACAGAAATGGGAATCTTGAAAGGAGATGGGTAGGTTTTAATTCAGGCTTTTAAGAAAAAGAGGGAAAACCAAAAGCATCAAAGCATTTGGCAGCAGTGAATTAAGAAAAAATTTTAAAGTACAATTTAGTAAAATGCAAAGTAAGTTATTGAGAGGAGCAAGACTTAACACACACTTTCATATTGGCTAACTTCAGTTGTTTCCATAACTATGTAGATTTTACAGAGTTATTCCTGAAATGCCTTGTTTCCCCTTAGGAAGAGAAGTCTCAGTTCTGAATTTAGGGAAAAATTGTTGCATGTTTAAGATCCAGTAATAGGCTTAGCAGCTTTTACATCTGCTCTTGAATGTGACCCCCCCTGCATGGCCACAGCGCTCTCATTCCACTCACATCTTTCCCTACTTGGCCTTCAGACAGTCTCTTCTGCTGACATTAAACCCTCAGTACTTCAGTTCTGACGTGTTCAAAATAATGTCAGTGGTAAAGAGAATATTTGGAGAACATATTGAATAAACAAATAATGAAATGTGGTTTTGTAAAATTAGAACATCCATAAAAGCTACTGTCTTTATTAGCATCTGCAAATGCTGTTTAGAGATAAGGAAAGATTATCTTGCCTTGGCCTTATAAAACACTGTGAGGACAGCATGTCAGTGCTGCAAAATACTTATGGGAAAAATATGCAAAGCATTGTGTGTCTTAAGCCACAAACCAGGAGTTTCTTGTTCTTGTGTTGACCCTTTTTTTGATTTGTCTTATACAAAGTGTCATGTAATTCCTAGGTTTTGTTTGGAAGGGGAGACCAGAAAGGAAGATGCCACACCCAGGGCTGGAGTGCTGGCAGGGCTGGAGAGGAACCTGCAGACTTACACGTCCCACAGAACAGCCTGCTCTGTGCAGCCCAGCCCAGTGAGGGCTCACCCTCAGCCTCAGAAAGAGCTATTCCCAGCCATAGTGTTAAAAAGAAATTAGAAATAGCTGCATTTTTGGAAGAAATTACTTTGATTTTGGTTTACACTGCTAATTACTGTAATTTATAACAAAAATTAACTAAGCCAATCACTCAATTAACTGCTGGTTCTTTTTATGATATTGGTATGCAGTGCTGTTTTGCTCTTGTTTTAATGAATGTTGCAATATAACCGCATGGTGGATTCATCACATAAATCCAATCATTTTTGATGAGACAGTAGATTTTAACTCTGCAGTTAGACTGACATCAGTGTGGCACATCTCTGTGATACCTGAGCAGCTCTCTGCCTCCAGCTCCTTCAAAGCAACCAATAAGCCAGAAGAACATGAGAACTGGCAGTGATTAAAAGGGCAGAACAACAGGAGAATAAGGTTTAATTGCTAGTGCCTCAGTTGTGCCAGAATAATAGTATGTGCTCTGACTCATCAGGTTCAAATGATTTCTAACTACAGTGCTGTGTTTTGTGAGAATCGAAAGAACGTTGACACGTAGAACAAATGGGAAATTGCTCACAGCACTTAGGCACTGTCCCTGCCCTGCCATGGTGCTTTGATTGGCAGTCTAAGTATAATGGGATAGCAAATTTCAGTCTGCTGCAGAAAGCCTTTAGGATGGCTGTCTAGTACACAATGATCTGTGATTGTGAAGCCCTCGACCTGAGGACTCAGGTGTGGTGATTTCCAGTGATATTGCCAATGAGGTGTTCTGCTGAATCACCTCCAACTCCTTCACCACTGTCTTTCCTACAGATGAAGTGTAATTACTGCTGATTCACACTAGCACATACAGCATGTGAATTTCAGGCAGGGCAGGAGGTGAGAATAGATCCACAAGAAGTCTGGGAATCGAGGGTGTATGACAGGAAAAACTGCAGGAAGCCCAAGAACAGGGGCAAGCACAATAGCAGAATTATTGTGTCACTTGACCAACAGAACTGAGAGCTATCCAAGAGAAATCTTAACTGTTTGCTGCATGTTCAGAATAGAGTTGGAAATTTAGCTGGATATTGAAAAATAGCTCCTACTTCAGTAGCAGTTTTTGCACCAAGAATATATTTTTTAAATTGTGTTTGAAATATTCAGGCCTGCAGAAACATGAAAACAGCTGAAATGGTCTAGATCAGCCACAGCTCCATCTTCACTCCTTGTTAAACAGAATCCAAGCTTGATTTGTAGCTCTGGCCTTGCTGAATGAAGGAGTAGAACGCCTGTGAAAGAAGTGAGAGATAAAAATATATGTATTTCTCAGTTTTGTTTCCAAATCAGTGAAATTAGAGGGAGGCTCTCAGTACTCATCTCCCCACCACTGGTCCATCTGTCAAATGCTGGAGCAAAATAGATGTCTAAGAGGAAGCAGATGCTAGCAGTGCAACTATTTCGGCATCTCCTTAGAGCAGAGGAATATTTCCTCTAGAAGCACTGAGCTGCAACCCAGCCCTCAGTAGCTGAGCCTTCCCCTTAGCCCAGTGTCTGGAGCTGACTGGGCTCTGCTTGGCAGCTGGCGTGGGAAGTGAGGAGCTGTGGCAAGCACTAATGGCCGGATGGTGGAAAATATCCAGGGACTTCAGTCCACGGTCTGTCCTTTTCCACTGCTGTGCTTCTTGCCAGTTTGAGAGGCAGTCACACATATCCCAATTCTACTGAAGGCCAGAGACACTTAATTTGCACCATTATGTGAAGGAAAATCTAAACTGTCCAAGAAATCATGTGGGCTCATGGTGTTGAAAAGGAATGCCCTTTGCAGAACAAAAGATGCTTGAACATAAGGAGCCAAAATCACTTCCAGCGGGACTGGCATGAGTTTTAGAGGAACTGCCCTACTGACACTTCTCCCTCACCAGTGTAGTCACAAACCCAGCAAATTCATAGTAGCAAGAAAGGTTATTTATGAGAGGCCAGAACTTCAACTGAGAAAGAATGTATCCCAAACCACTGTAAAGATTTGTCTCTAGAAAGGTGCACAAATAAACCCTTACGTAAATCACTTCAGGAGCTGCTTTCTGTTCTCACAAACTTGTGACTCAGAGCAGGAAAGGCAAGAAATTGCTCTGACAAAAATTGAAACCATATATGAAAAAAAACCACCATTGTCCCAAGTATATTTTAAATGGGTGGCAAATAAGCTTCTGGCACCTAAGCCTCAGGTTATGTACCTGTGAATGACACTGCTCTATTTACCAAAAGAACAATATAAAAATAGAGTTAAAATACTAGGAATTTATTCTGGTTTCTAGTCATGCAAGGGTGGTGTGGTAACCCTGTTGTCTGAGAAAATTCTTCAAAAAGGTCATGAGAAACTTTTTTTGTAAGTATTGCCTTAAGAGTTATGCCTTGAAAGTTTAAAAAATATTCTGTAAACAAGACAAATTGGAAAATAGGTACAATGGTGTCTGGAAACTATCTGAAGGCCACTTAAAAAAGCAAACACTAGAGCTGATAATAAAGTTCCAGTGAAAGTGGAAAAAAACCACTCTTCTTGTTCTCCGTACTGTTTTATTTAAAGATTTTTAGTTTCGTACATCAGAAACATCCAGTGAAAGTCATGGGAGCTTACTCTTTCCTCAAACCACTTGATCACTAACTGCAGATATCAGTAAAGCTGCCACCCAATTCTTTCCCTGGCCTATAGACAAAACCACTCTTCTCTTGTCTCCTGAAATAACACTTCAACAGATCTCCACGCCAGCAATGAACATTTGATAGGGCTTTTATCCACAGTTTCCCTCTCCTCCAGTTTAGCTCCAGAGGGACTTCTGCCTCCACCCCTCCGGGCTTTCTTCTCCCCACTCTGCTCACACTGCAGCTGTGTCCCTTGGGCCCTTCTGGCTTTATGTGCAGGTCAAGGACCATTTTCTCTATTGCTAATCTAAAAACAGAGGGTAGCAAATACCTTCGCTTTACGTTTTTAATTCTGCACGTCAGCAATGCTGGGCAGAGCTGAGATTTTAAATCTCAGAGCTGAGAAGTCTTTGAAAAGGCTCCCAAGAGGAATAAGCAAACACCAGAGGGGCTAATATAATCCATATGGAAAGGAAAGGGGGGCAATATTTTGCATTTGAAATTCACTCTGCTCTTGCTGCCCTAACAACATAATTAACTATAAATACATGTCTCTGCCTAATTATTCCTTGTAAAGGCATTGCAATATGTTCACCAGTGGATGAAGAAGGCATTAGTACATAACTCTGAACCATAGGTCCTAAAGCATAAAATTCTCCTTCTCTAAGGAGCTTTTAGGATAGGTGACTTGTAATATAAAATGACTACACAGACTTCTCTGTGATTCTCTGACTGACCTCTCTTTGATTCTGTGATTCTTCATCACTGCCATGCCAACAGAAAGTAATTCTTTCCCATACTACCACAAGAGACAAGACTACAGGGTGAGCTTCACAGCCACCATGACCCTGCCCTGGGCATTCTCCTGGAGCAGGCAGGAGTGAGATGGGAGTTCTAATAACCAGCTAGCAGGATGTGATCTCAGAAACACTTTTCATCCTTTTTTTTTTTTTTCCCCTTCTGAATTATGACTGTAGCATGAGGGAGAGAAATCCAGCACAACCTTCTCTGTCAGTCAGCTGCTTGAGGCTGTAGCTACATGATACCTTAGCTTGCACATGCCCAGGATGTACACTTGTAGCATTTGTATGACGTTTTATATTTGAGAACGCATATTTTTCACTGTGTAGAATAAAATGCAATGTTATTTATGTAACCAATCTTGAGAATAATAATACAATAATTGACATTTGCAGTTCACCCAAAATAAAAAATACTATTTTTTCCTATTACTAGCTAAAATGAATATGAGTTGAGTTCTTCAGTATTCAGCTGTTCATGGATTTTGCAATAGGGGAGCAGAATCTTATCATGTAGTGTAGTGCCTGATTGCTCTCTTCCAACAAGAGTAGAGATGCTCTGTAGCACAGCATTTACTCCAGCAGGGTCTGCACTGCATTCAGCACAGCCCCAGCTGCTTCTCTGTTGATGACTAGACCTCATGCTTTCACCATCATTCAATGCACAAAGTTGGAAACTGGTCCAAGTAAACCTAGGATGCAGAGATAGGGGCCTGTAAAACACCCCTTTCATTTTTTCTTCAGCATGATAAAGGTTTGATTTGGAGGAGAAGGAATGTAATTCTATTACTTAGCAAATAACCACCATGTGTGCCCTACACACAGCACCTGCTATGCCCATTTTCTCAGGTGCTGCCAGTGCAGCACTCACCCACCACCCCCAGGATGACACTGGGCTTGCAGGAAATTAGCTTCAGCAATAACAGCTATCCCTAAAGCATAATTTCCCCTCTCCTGCTACTGGAAGTGGCTCTTAGTTCCTGTCCTTTGGAGCTATGAGTGATCCTAACTCTACTGTTGTCTGTTGCTGAGGTTCCTTTGTACTGCGGTTATATCCTGCCAGGTGTCCTTCCTGAACAAAGATGATGACTGAGCTCTGAAAGGGATATTTTCCAGCAATTCAAACAACCATGGTCTTTCAAAAGATTGTTGCAGGTAAGAAAAGGAGGATTTTACAGCCTGTTAGAAAAAAAAAAACTCTAGGGCTGAGGAGGGTGGTTGGGAAGTTAACTTTTCCTGACTTCCAGTGCAGAGCAAAGGGAAATGCTTTTGGTGGTGCTGCTGCTGAGGTGATAGTTACAGACACAGGGACAATGGGCTGGTTTGGTCTATGGAGGAATGTTGATATTTACAGACACAGAGACCATGGGCTGGTTTGGTCTATGGAGGAATGTGACTGTACCAAGAACACAAGAAAGTGGAGCAGAAAACATTAGGAGGTCTTCCATTACTTGCCTTTGCTAGGTGGAGAGTTTGAAGGGTATCAATATTTGACAAATTACTGTGTCACCTGAACACAAAAATCATCTTTGACTGTCCCCATCCAACTCTGCAGCTCCTGTGTGTTTTTGTGCTGTCTCAGTGTGTGACATGAGTTTCTGATGCGTAGAAGAGGGGTGGCTGATAATGGCTGTGGCTGAGCTCTGAGTTTATGGATAGATCTATTTTCCTGGGGTCAGTAGATTTGCTCTGGTGCTCAGAGCCAAGTCAAAGATATCTGAGCTGTACCATAACATTCTTGGCACCTCACCTGATAGACCTGCAGTGTATAATTAGCTTTAAATTGAGAACAAGAACTGGGGGTTTGATTTTTTTGCTTTGTTGGTATGTTATGGGTTTGTGCTTGAGGCTTGGTCTATCTCTATAAATTCTGTTGTCTATCTCTATAAATTCTATTCACTTTGCGGCCAAAGTAAGACTGGATGCTTTGAGAATTTGTCTGTCTCCTGGTTCAACACTGATTTAGCTTCAGGCAAGAAAAACTGGAGGGAGATTGTGAGTGAGAAGGCAGGAGAAAAAGATAAAGCTCTGTGAAGAAAAGCACTTAAAAAACTACAAACAAAACCAAAAGACACAAAAACCACCTCACCCTGACCTTCTGCTGATTTCAGTTAATGATGCTTGCTGCATACTCTGAATTCATCTGTTAAAATGTTGTTTTCTCAAAAGGGCATCAGTAAGAGACATTTTTTGGAAAAAAAATGAGATACTTGCTTTTGGTATAACAATTTCCCAGATACGATTTCATGGTTAGATACTGTTGTGTGTGTGATTGAGGGATGAAGGGACTATTTAGGGCAGGAGTTTTGCTCTGCGAAGGTTTTTGTTTTATTTTCCCATTTTTGCAAGCAAGGGGAATTGCCCTAACACTCTCATTGCCACAAGTCTGTAGCAACAGCCACCTTCATATTGTTCCTGAAAGTAAGGTTTGAAGTGCTGCAGGCCCAAAGCATATAAAATATTACAATTACTTGAAATACAAAGAGATAGCAGATGTTTTTCCCCCATAACACCTTTGAAGCAAATAATTTTATTTAATTCTTCCCCATTTTTTTCTTTTTACAATATAGTAAACTGTAGACCAATTTCTTTGTCTGGCACCCTTACAGTTTCTGCTATGCTATGTTTGATTGCTTGTTCAATACTGACTCCTTTCCCCTGAATCTGGTTGTTAGCTTATTGTATCCATAATCCTACTGACAGTCCCTGCTCCCTGCTGGCAGAAGCAATATATTTAGCTGTTGAGCAGCCTTGTTTCCCCCCTGTGCTCAAAGAGCACTGGGGCTGTAACACAGGTACAGGACTGCTGTGCCTTCAGGCTGCAGCGCCCAAGAGCAGCCCCACTATGTGTTCAGGCTTTGCCTTACCAGAATTAACCCTGGTATTTTCTACCTCCCTGTCTGAAAGGTGCACTTACCAAAATTAACACTGGCCCACCCGCAGCAAGCACCGCAAAAACAAATGTCAGTAGTCCTTCCCTGCACCAGCCCTGTCAAGCTCACATGAATTTTGTTACTGGAGCAGAGAATGCTGCACTTCATGTAGGAGAAAGGAAAGTTCACTGAGTTAATGACTGCTCCAGAAAAGAGGTAAACAAAGGCTGGAGCGTTAGGAGCAGTTTGCAATATAGGAAGGAGGAACAGGAAAAAGACAAATGTTTTTAATGGAGGAAATGCCATCGTTAGAATAAATGGTCAGTGAAGTGCATCAGTGATTCAATCTGCCCAGCTGTCATGAGCTTCACAGACAGGCTCTCGAGCACTGAAATGAGCTGTACATTCCCCAGGCCTTTCTGAATGAGAAAGATGAAGCCAGTTGAGCAATGAAAAATGGCTACTGAGCTGTGCTAAGTTTTCACTGGTGACGTTGAGGACCACACCATGAGGTTTTGCCAGAGCTAGTCAAAAGTAATATTTCTGCATTAAGAAAAATTCAAAGCTCTAGCAGGTTCTTTCCAAACAAAGATGGAAAGTCAAAATGTTCATTTTAATGAAATGAAGTGTTACATAGCCTAGAAAAGGGACGTAGGGAGAGAAAAATGTTCCTTGCTCTCAAGTCATTACGGGCTATTGTGAAAAGACAGAAATAAGTGTTTCTTCTTGCCTATGCAGAATAAATCAAGAGGCTAAGAGCTTAATTTTAATCAGGCTAAGACCTGAGGAGACTCTTAAGAGAAGGAAAGAATAATTGGAACCCACCATCACTGAAGGGCTGTAAGAATAGGTGAAGTGAATGCCAGTCAGGAAAGGCTGAAGCACAGGTGGTTCTTGAAACAGGAGCAGAGACCTCTCAAGAGGATTTAGCACATCCTTACTTTCTTTCATTTTAGTCTCACTAAAATATTTTATTCTTGATTACATTTCATTTTAAATCTCAGAAGCGTCTGAGAGAGATGGGAGTTGTTGCTTTATTTAATACCTTATTGCATATTTAATACCATAACATCCACCACATTACCATTAATATACCAGATTTACCATCTAAATTGTGGTGATTTGCTTAGCTATATTTAACTACAGAAAAAGACATTCACTAATTGCCTGTGAAAATTCTAATTATGTTCTCAGGAAATGTTCAGACACAGATCTTCAGGGTGATAGATCTCTGTTAATATAAACTACCAGCAAATTTTAATTTAATTTTGCATGGCAAAATTAGATCTAGCTGCTCAAAAGTGAACACAGCTATTAGGAACCCATCTGAAACACTCATGTTTGAAGAATAAAGTCTGTAAGCACTGTGCCACCCATAGGCTATAACTGAAAGTCAGACAGTGCAGAGGTCTGCAGAGGTATAAGAGTGAATGCAGTTATTCACTGCTGTCACGTTAGTGTGGAAATACAGACCTACAGTGCAGCTGAAAAAGTCACTTCCTAAGAGAATAAGATGATGCCACAGGTTGCAGGCTTTTTTTTCAAGGACCACATCTTTATACCTTCATATATACCATCTTTATACCTGCTTTATATCTTCAGATTTTAGAACAGATATGTCTGAAAGGGCAGCCTCTTAGATGCTAAGACAGTTTTCCAATGGTCATGTTTTTCTCAGTGCTTGATAAAAAGATTTGCAAGACTAGTGTTTTTCTCAGTTAATATACCTTAATGTTAATATACCTCTTTTCTCCAGGAGCCTGTTACCTTTCGAATGGATGTGAGCTTTAGCATTAAACATGAACTGTTTTAAAAGAGGAAGGAGTGAAACTGTGTTGCTTTGGTAGGGAGTGGAGAAAGGAGAAATCCTTTGCCCTTTCAGCTGAGGGAGGGCTTTGAAGCTGCTGAGTGACACTGCAGCACCACATTGACTCTCTGCTGGGCAAGTAGGACCTTGCAAGGCATCTTTGCAAAGCAGCTGGCTTAAAGCCAAGGTTTGGTCAAAGGAATCTGTCTTCTGGTATTTTTAAGTGATTTATGTCTCAGTCAGGAGGAGGGCAGTTGGGCTGGCTCGTCTCAAAGCCTGGCTGGAGGACAAGAAATGCTGCTTTTCCACATGCTAGAGGGCTTCTGCGTTACCCAGTAGCCTTACATCTGGTTTGTTGAAGCCAGATTTCACATTGAGGCAGAGCTGCCTTCAAGCCATTTAAGTAACAAATTTCTCTTTAGTTCACTTTTTTTTTCCTAGAGCAGGGACCTGTCCAGTATGTAAGAGCTCCTGCCCACTAAGACCCAGTGTACTTAGCCACTGTCTGAGATTGGTAGATGGGGTCTGTGTCCAGCCATGTGGAAGCACTAAATTAATTCCTCAAGTCAGCAAATTGCTGTTAGCTTCATGTCTTCTGCCTTTTGGGAAGTGCTTTTTCACAATTAAAGCTAGATTTCTTGCTGGAAACCCCTGACTTAGTGTGCAGCAGACCAAATTAAACTGCATCTTGTCAGTGAGTTAATGTACTGAGAAACGCCCCCCTGTGCAGCTGCCCATGGCCATGGAGGAGAAGTAGGGGTGCCCTCTGCCCATGCCACAGGGGACAAGGGCATTGGGGCCACCCCACCCTTGTCTCCCTTCTCAGTGCCTGTGAGGCCATGCTGCAGCATCAGAGGTGCATGGCTGGCTCAGAGCAGACACTTTATTTTGCAGGGAGTCCCCTGGGACTGATGGCAGCTCTGTGGATTGCTGGGTACAATCTCCCACTGCCCTAAACAGCAGCATAGCTGCAGGAGGCAGCACAACTAGCCAAGTTAAGATGAAACCAAGCCAGAAAACATTAAGTGCTGCTGTCTAGATTCACCCATCCACGCATCACATATGCTCTAGCTCAGCAGGTAAGTCTGGCCCTCAGACTAAGATGCACTCCTGCCAGACTTGCCCACAGCACAGCAAGACCTTTGACAAAAATGCGTCAAACCAAAATATTCTGGGTAAATTTAGTGAGATACAGTGCTTTTGAAAATTATATAACTTGCAAGGTGAATGCTTTTGAGCATCTCCCGTTTAGTGAAGAGCTTGGATTTCATTTTCAGGGTAATGCCAGCCTCTGACCTGAGATGCCATACCACAGACAGCTTTAGCAGATCCCATGGTACAGAACAAACTGGTTGTACCTTGTATCACAGCTAAGTTTGTTTTACAGAAGCTGAGAAAATAGATTGAGTTGACAGTGAGAACCAGATGTATCAAAATAAAATTTATTCTTAAAATGGCTAGTTTACACATAACAGCAAAGGTTACATAAGGAAAAGTGCAATTAGTAGAGGAGGCTTATTTCACCTTAATATTTAACATCTCGCTGCACTCGCTGCAAGTAGCTTCACACTCAGGCTATTATACTTCTTAGCTGTGGACACAAATGTGATTTATTTATTGATGTTAACACCAATTTCTGCAGAGCTAAAAGGTGCCAGCATTCACACCTTGCTGAACACGTACTGGACAATTTCTCACACAAGTCTTGCATGAAACCCAGATAACATTTAGTCTGACAGTTCAGAAAGCTAAATTATAAACATACAGATACAAAGTATATATTAGTCGCATAAAGTCTAAAAAAAAAACCACTTTAAAAAACGAGGTAAAATAAACCAGAAGAGTTTTCTATGTGCAAGCCTGTATTCAATCTAGAAAAAACTAGTAACAACCCTGCTCTTTTAAAGACATTAGCTCTCATGAAGTACAGCCAATTCACTTTCTTCAATATGAAGGACCTTACCTACGTTACTTGTGAAAAGTCATGGCTAACATTGCAATTAGGAGCAGGATACTCAACCATCAGATGCTGTAAGATCAGATCGGGTGATGAGTGGAATCACCTAATGATACCATAGAGTAGGAAATTCACAAATCACTTTGTTTTGTTGCCTAACCCTACTTTTGACATATTAGGATGGCTTTAAGATTTTTTCAAAGGCACATTTTTCTTTTAACATTGAAAGGCAACCATCTGCCTGCTTGATAAGTAGGATGGTGAAGTCAAGGTTACATTTGATATCAAATGCAAGGCTTCACAAAGACAGTAAGGACAGAGATGTGTTCTTAAAGCAGTGATCACTTCTACTACTCACTTTGCATCATTTTCTTTAGTCTTCTTTTCATCCCATACATCTTTCTCTGAGATTTAGAACAACAGCTTTGGAATGAAGTAATTAGAATATTGCACATCTCCAAGTTACGTAGAACATTCTACCTCTTCCCATTTTCCCACTTTCCCATTATCCTCTCCAAGCTTCTTAACATGTATTGAAGCCACAAATCTTTGCCATGCATCCCTACCTGCCTTTGCTACAAGCATGTAGAGGGTCACAGCAAGCCTCCTGACAGCATCTACAGCACTCCTGATAGGTGCAGAATGACTTGTGACATTCTGTTTCCATCCCTGCGCACACACACATACTCACACACAGTTACCACAGCTTGCTGAGACACCATTGCCTTCTGTACTACTTTGCAAGTCCCCTCCTTGTGACCCAGGAGAGCTGACAGCAGGAAGAAAGCAGCATATACTTGAGATACAGGCAAGCTACTCCTATAGTACATAGCATACATATGAGTTGTACCTTGGTTTTCTTTCCTTCCAAGGATAAGGTTTGGCTAAGAACTTCAGAAGGAAAATATGGTTTAGTAAGTCCCACAGTCTAATGAACTTGGATTTGTTCAGAGAGCAAACGAAACCTGCCAGGTGGTTTCACCATGTAGTATGTGAACCAGAAAACCAGCACTGTTCTGTTGCCACATGGAAGGATGCTTGCTCAGTAGCGTGCATCACCAATATGGTAATGAACTTTCAATATGACCCAAGCTCTGCCACTGTGGAAAGAGGCCACTGCACAACCTTGGGCTGCCCAGCTGATCAGGTTCTCTCTCTTGTCCTCTCCTTGAAGTCTGAAGATCTACATAGCCTTCCTTGGCAGATGGTATCTGAACACCATTAGGCTTCCACTCTGCGTGTACAATTTTGTAATTCTGACCCTCATTATTGTCCCAGAAGGTATGTTCTCCACTTTTGTAAGAAATGCAAAACTCTATCTTCTCGTCAGAGGAAATGGCAGGAGGGAAATCAATGGTAAATGAGAAGGTATCATTTTCAAAATCACTGTAAACATTGTTCATGTACACACACTCAACATCTTCATAGGTCTTCCACGTATCAAAAGTTATACGAACCTGAACCTTTTTTTCAAAGCTCACATTTTTTACTTTCACAGTGCCTGACAGCACCTTCTCTTGCAGGGTGCAGGTCTCCAGGCAGATCAGGTTTGTCTGCAGACGGTTCCTGAAGTCCAGGTAGTCAACTGAGGGCTGAGGGAAACCCAGAATCAAGGTTTTGTCCTCGTGGAGTTTTAAGTTGGATGTTAAGTCCTCAATGCCTAAGAGGTCAAACTGCAGATCCCACACAGGGGGCTCCTGGAACTCGGAGAAGGTGTGGATCACTGTCAGGGAGAGCCCCTTGGAGTCTGCAAACACAACACGCTTCTTGGCTCGGGCGGGCGAGCGGTTCCAGTCGCTCTTCTGATCTTCGGAGTCACATTTCACATGAAGACAAGGCCTGAGAGGTTTGAGTCTGTTCACAAAGTTGTTTCTTTGGCAGTCCTCGAGGGGGCTGAGAAAGCTCTTCAGCGGCGGAGAATGGGCTATGCAAATTCGCATGGCCATATCCACAGGCATGCTGGAGCTGGGCAAGGGTCTCGGGTCCAAGACCTGTATCATTCTGAATGCAGAAGAAACACAGGACGTTATCATTTATTACATCAGACAAGAAGCTTCTTGAGAATGCATATTTACTTCATCCATTCATCCATTAATTATTCACGGCCTCATCTCTGCACAGCTTTAAACAATGCAGCCTAAATCAAAATTGACAGTTCTACCTAAGGAACCAGGGTGAGACTAGTCAGTCATTTCTTGCCAATTCTAAACTTCTTCAATTCAAATCTACGGTCCTTTCTTTATCCAAACCTCTGAAAAACAGATTATAGTGAAGCTAATTGAACATATTTTCTTGAAAATACAGAAAAGAACATTCTAGTAACAAGTAAAAAGATCCAGTTGAAGTGCTCATCCAGTTGAACTTCTCTCTTAGAGACCCTGAGTGAGGTCTTAAAATTCCAACAAGCTGGATCAGCTGCTTCATCTCTGAGCACAGACAGCACTATATTAAGCAAGTTGCCTATCCCATCAGAGCATCAGATGGGATTCTATGTATCTTTATCCAGAACCATCATTCTGTGGCTTTGAACAACTGTTAGTCGATCTTTTTAGGCACTTGTTCGGTTGAATAAAAGTACTAAAGTACCTTTTGAAATATTTTTATGAGCTATGAACCCAGGTCTAAGTAATAGGGCTCCTTGCACTGTTAATGTAAATTGCTGAGTGAAGCAGGGGAAAAAAGTGGGAGAAGAGGGACATACTATTTTTTCACCTCATTAGGCTTCAAGAATTAACTTTAAAACAACCTTTGACAATCCCTAAAGACCATGCTGAAAGTCTACTGCAAGTATTCAAGAAGAATGCTACAGTTTTATTTGTAAAGAGTTACTCATAACCCTCCTTCTCAGATGATGGATATCAAAATTACTGTGCAAGGCCATGGCCCACTCAAAGCCAGATAGCTTGAATATTTCTAAAAACGGGCTTCAACTGTAGCACATCCCTGCTGAGATGGATGCAGTCCTTGCTGAAAATGCAGGGTTTTGTTGAGTCACAGAAAGGCATTTGCTTTGTCACTTAAATAAATGGCTTTCTGCTTCCCAGAGTTCTCACTGGTATTCCAGAGCCCTGCCAAAACTAAAGCAGAAGCTGCGCTGGCCTCATCTTCTTGCCTTTT
>VYXD01005104.1:352035-373755 GCA_013397195.1 Hylia prasina
GGAGTATTTACCATAATAAGCAGTAGGAGGAGAGTACCCAAATCAAATTAATCAACTTTTGCTTTGCTTTATTAGGAAAAGAACTAAGGCTTCAGAAATACTCTCTGTGCAACTTCGGTGACCCGAGCTTTTGCAGTGTCGGGGCGGGGGAAAAANCGGCGCCCGGCCGGGAGCTGCCGGGGGCCGGGCCGCTGCCGGCCGGACACGCTCCTGGCTGCCTTTCCTTGTCCATGCCCGGAGCTGCCCCCGCTCCTCGCCCTTGGTGAAGGGCAGCGGCGGCTGCGGGGCTCCCGGAGGGCTCGCTGGAGCACGCGGCTCTGCCGGCAGCCGGGGCGCAGACGGGGACTCGCCGCACGGGCTTTTCGCGTGCGCCCGTGTGGGGCTGCTGCAGGGCGCTGCTGAAGGACCTTGCCCGGTGGAACGAAACCCGTGTTAAATTATAGACTGCTCCGCTTCCTTGGATAGGAGCTGGGACCCTAAGCTGTAACGTAATACTCCCAGGGCCAGAAATCCATCATCCTGGAATATAATTGCCTTTGTCCTCTGTGAAAAAGTACTTTTGAAATTTTAATGTGAATGGTCCTGATGGCTTTCCACCTGCTGATCTGTGCGCTGTCTGAGGATGACAGGCCCTGCTGTAGGTCCCACATTTTATGTACTGCATTTTCCAGAGGAAAGGGACAAACACTGGTGGAAGGCAGTCCCCGCAGCAATAGCAGTAGCAATACTGCGCCACTGCTGGTGTCCCGGCTCCCAGATGCCCCGTGGCAGACAAGCCCTTGCAGAGGTTGTGGACAGCCCACAGGTGACCGCGTGCTATCTTCTGCAGGCTGTGTGTAATCCTACTATAAAGAAGGTCTATCCCTGAGTTACTGCTCTTCTAAGACCACATCCTGGTTGCTAACTTTCTCTCTGGGTCTTCTGTAGATTAACAGCTCCACTGCCACCTTCTTGCTGCTAGGCTGATCTACCCAAAGGTGGTAGATGACTTGCAGTCAACCTACAAGATGTGATAGGGAGTCTGTGAACTGTGATTTTCTGAGTTCACAGCTTTTACCAGTAGATGAGACCATATACAAATGAACAGCAGGAAGTCCTGTGTTCTACATGAAGCAAAAGTGATAACAGTAAAGGATTTTTCTCTTCTTGATGGGTGAGCAAAAGAAATAAAAGCTCTACTGCTTATGTGTGAGAATTTATTAGAAATAGGGTGTGAGCATAGCAGATGATGACGAGGACATCTTGGATTCAAGCTACATATAAGCAGAGGAAATAGTCAGGAAAGGCTAGAGGCTGTTGCTGATGGAGGCACGGCCCATGGATCAGTATCTGCCTTTGTACACATAATGAGAGTATTCACAAGACAGTAACACTTCAGTTTTTTAGTTCCGCCTCTTGGTGACTGAAGTTCCTGCCTTTCGTGACAGTACATGACATTAAGTGTCACCCAGATGAAGCCTGGATCAGTAACTGGCAATGCAGACACGGCTTTGGAAGGTCCTGCTCTGTTCCCCAGAGCCAGTTACTCAGGACAACCTTCCCTGGTCCTTCACTTCTCAAGTTGCATCCCTGCTGCTCACACTGCTCTTCCTCTTTTCCCTTATTTTTTGGTGACTGCTGGCTCCCGGTCAAAGACAGATGATATTTGCTCAGTTTGTCTACAGAAAGTGATAGAAAACAGCATCTGTGGGTTGGAAGCCTTGCTAGTAGCCTTACTAGTCACAAGTTTATTTTTCTTTTGGAGGAGCTACCAAGACTTTCAGCCCCAGCCACCTGTCTGCAGTAAGCCAGGCCAAACATACACATGGGTATAAGGGAGGACTGGACACATGGCTGGCACTTACTGAATCTCTTCTACTTACCCATTATAAAAAAATGAGTAAATAATTCTGGAGTTTTATGAGCCTGTGCTGCTTGAGTCTTTGTCCATGCAGCTTCCCACACACTGCTTAGCTGGGCTGCTGTGTTATCAGGGATCACGTGCAGCAGCTGGGGCTGCTCCATCACACTATCTACAAGCACTAAATAAGAGCTGCTTGAAGCCTGTAAAGGAGTTGCCTCAAGGCTTTCCTACAATATTTCTGTTGCTGGGTAGTAGATCATGTACTGTTGGTGCTATAAAATATTTTGCTCCTGCTGTGTAAAATACCTGTTTTGCCCAAACTGGAAAACGTCTTGAAAGATTGTTTAAAGTGATATGTTTAGCAAACAAACAGTAGTGAAATCTAGAGCCTTTCAGGGGCAGATCATTGCCCAAGTCAGTAAATACAGACTGGATACAGTAACTTTGTGCCTAATTGGAAATTTGGGGCACATTGATGGCCGTGGACTGGTGTCCCAGTTCCTGCTTGCCAATACAAGCAGAGAGCATTGTGCAGAGCCAGGGTAACTCTTTCCTCATCGAGGGAGTTGTCCCTGCCTTGAGGCAAATTGACAGGGTTATCTGAGTTAGCACATCAGTTTGTCCTGTCAGTGATGGCTCCCTAGCTGTGCTTTTTATAGAGGACTCAGGTTTCCAGATACTTTGGTTTGGCTTCTTAAAATGTAGATCTGTCTGTCTGTCTTGCCTTTCAAATAGTGCTGCTAAAATAGGAGCACCAGAGGAAAAAAAATTACTGTCTTACTGTGCATTTGACAGCAATTTATGGCATATCAGCTTTTCTGACATTTGTAGGTGCACAATGGCAGAAATGCATTACTGGAAAAAGCACTGCTGATTATAAAATCAAGCCCCATCACAGGGCATTGTACCTCCAACTGCTTCTGTAAGAAAGAAACCCCAACTGATCACCCAGACTAGTTCTTTGTCTTTTCCTGAGAAAGTGGCATGTTAGATGTAGTAAGTTAATTGCAACAACTTAGCTATAAAAACCACAGTTTTATTATAGCTACCATAGTTTCACTAAACATTAAATGTATGTTTTTAAAAACAGTTTGCAGCCTAAATGGTCCGTATGCAATGTAAGGCACAGGGTCGCTTTCAAGGAGTTCATTGAGGTTGCTCGGAGACAAACAGGCAATTGGGTTCACGCTGTTCTGTTCAAAGACAAATATATGGTATTAGCTCCACAGTGAATGCTTTTATATGCAGATGGTCCTCCGGGTCTTGCCATTCTTCACCTCACCTGAACTAACCAAGACCTTTCAATCAGCAGTTCTGGGAACAGATAATGAGTGACTGTGCCTTCCTATCAGCTATCACACTGCAGTGAGCTGCTCTGGTCATCTGTTTGCTGGCTCTTGTAATTTTATGAGAATGAAAAAACTGGTTTTTTTCAGCCTCTGTTCTGAAACTGAGTAATTAAGCAAGGATTTTGTGGTTTACTCTGACTTTATTAATTTCAGGTCGCTCTGCTTCTTTGCTGTCCTCCCCCACAGCTTCAGGAGGGAAGAAAGGAAATACATTGCAGCGGAGGATGTAGAAAGAGTAGAGGAGCCGTTAGCATTTAATTAAAGCCTTTTGAAGCAAAGATAAGCAAATATTTCCTCAGAACGAAGTGAAGTCATGACCACATTTATAGGTAAAAAAGTCTCGAGAGAAAAAACATATCTCCATTTCACTTGCATAGTAATGCATCTCTTAAGAAATCCTTGCTGTTTGCCGGGTGGGAGAGCAATGCTAGATTAATGCAGTTACAGTATGCAATTGAGCAGGGAAGCTTTTAATTTGGTTTTGGGCTTGAAACTGAAACCAATTGCTAGGCCAGTGGCACTATACTGGTGTCATTAAAAAACACAGTATGTCCACCTTAATTTGGCTGGCATGTATTTTGTTCCTGCAGCATCACACAACACCTGTGAATGAGACAGAGCTTTAATGACTTGAAAGACATCTGTGGTAATAGACAGCGACAATTCTGTCACATAAGGTTTACAGGAGTCTTTTTTTTTCCTTTACTTGAGCTCTTCTGTTCAATATTTGTTCTCTGCTACTAAGACTAATCTTTGTAAATGTGTATTATCTATGAAGTTGGGTTGCGGTTTTCTATGAATGTGACCATGAGGCAAATAGTGATTTTTCAGGTACACAGCAAGTCAGTTGAGCCTGTAAGCCTTTGAAAATTTAAAATGACTTTTAATGGTTTATCTGATGAAATGCAGTGAGCAGAAGTTTTATTAAGTCTTAACAGAAGACTATATTCTGCTTCTCAGAGCCCTTTGGTGAACTTTGAAAATTACTAATGGTTGCAAATATATACCAAGGAAACTAGTCCTGGGAAACTCTGTTATTGTTTTAAGAATTTCTTCAGCACTGGTGCAGTCCATACAAGGACGAAATAAATTTTTTTTATATTTTTAGAATTTTTATTAGCCCATTTCTCATGATTGGGGGGACGGGGCAGGGTTTCACCTAGATCCAACATGCTACAGCTGTTGGGAAGCCCTCACTGAGATACCTGTAAATTGTAATCACTTGTTCATGTGCAAACCAGAGAATGTCTGGAAAAAAAATATTGCGCTGCCCTCACTGCCATACTGCTGCAACCATCCCCTAGAGAGCAGGGCAAGCAACATGCAGCCAAATGCACATGCAAAGATGGATGGGGTTTATGTTTTCTTACAGCAACAAGACATGGGTCTAATTCTTTGGGCATTTATAGGGGTTCTAGGTTTCATTCTATTTCAGTCTTATAGTTCTTGCCACTCTTGGAACTTTCTAAGGTTAAATTCAAAGACATTTAAATTCCTTGAAACTGAAAGCTTTGGACTGAAGTAGAAACTAGGAATTGATTTAAAATGCCTGATCTTGTTAAGGCTGATTAATGATAAATTAATCAATTGCAGATGAGTCATCACTTTGAGAATGTATAGTGGCAGAGAAGTGCATTGCTTTCTGGAAAAAAGTGACATAAAAAAAGCAAGAAAACATATCTCAGGCTGCTCAAATGTTTAATGTCATGTGATTATATTCAATTCAGGATATTTTGAGCAAAATTCCTTAAACTGATTTTATGCAAAATTTAGTCTTTTAGAAGTATAATTGCTTTGCTAGTATGTAGTGAGATGAATTAAAGACAATACCACATTACTTATAAATTGCTGCAATGTAGAGTAAAAAAGGAAAGAAAACCAAAAGAAGGAAGAACATAAATGTAGGCATTCATTCTTGGAATAAGTGTTCCATTAAGTGTTTTACAAGAGTGCAGAGAACAAAACACATGCATATATTTTATATATGAGTATAAATCTGGCTTATAAATACAGACCAGATTCACTTTTAAGAATCCAAAGGCTCTCCTAGATGTCTGAAATAAATGCAGTATTTCAATATTACGACATTCTTTTTCTCCATTTTTTGTGGGTTTTATTTTTAACCTCACATCTGATATGGGTGAACCTTGATAATCTGTGGCCAAACATTTTATAAATATGTCATGTTGCTGTGTGTAGATAATCAGTGTTTATTCTGTCTTTTTTTTCCTAGACCCAGGTGAAGGAATTACCTCTGCTGATGAACAGTCTTTTCCAAAGAAAACAGTAAGTGAAATGCTGCTTTGTGCAATTTGGCTTACGCTTAACATTGTGTGAAGAAGCAAATGTTGGTTGAGCAGACACTTCCATCAGCTATGTGGGCAGTATTCTTGTTCTTTGCAATCTCTCAAGGAAAAATGTGATTTTTTTTATCCACGTGTGCACAAGTCCCTACAGACTTGCAGGAGCCATATGATTATTCATTATGATTACCATTCCCATAAAATTTATGTTGAATAAACCTTCATCCTAAATAAGTACTGCTATATCTGACAGCAGCCCAGCTAACAGCTGCAAGATACTGAGTGTTTAGACGCCCTTGAAGGGTCTGAGTAACACTCCTTTTCTTGTTCTGCCACCCAAGAGACATGATCCATTTCTCTATTTTAGGTTCTCTTACAAGGTCCTTTTTGTCTTGTGTATCACAAGGGAAGAGTAGGGCTTGGAAATCAGTACAGTGAAATTCTGTGCCAAGTTTTTCTTGGATTTTCTGAGTGGGGAAAAAGCTCCCCTATGGCATACGTCTAAGAGATGAATGAATGAAGCTTTTCTCTTTCAGATTTAATTTCTAACCACTTCAGACAAAAAATTTGAGATTTCCAGGATCTGACCTAGTTATCCTTCTTTGGGTGCAGCATGCATATGTATATGAATGTATATTTCCCCAGTTTCACGCCGGTCAAATTTCATGCAGACATTCACTTCATTTTAAGATTTTCTGGAAAGAATGAAGCTCTTCAATCCAACTGCTGTAACATCATCAGTCCTCTTTCATCCTGCAGTGGAAGGGGAAGTAGTTATGATCCTGAGTGTAGAAAGATTTGTGGCCTAAATAATATATTTGCAATAAATCCATTTCTTTGGGTTATTCTTAGATGCTGCTTCCCAGAACACAGATGGTTTACTGTCAAAATGTGCTTGCTCCATATATGCAATAATGCTTACACTAAGTTTTGCAAGATTTGAAATGGTTTTAATCAGTGAGAATAATCTTGCATGCTTCTCTGGAGAATTGCAGCCGCAGAACAGTGGAGGTTGCAAGAGGCCTTTTGAGGTCACATAATCCAGTCTCCTCCTCAAAGCAGGAATAGCTTTGAGTAGCAGAATAGGAATGACAAAGTTAGATCTGGCTGCTCAGGTTGCTTGTCCAGCTGAGCTTTTAACACCTTCATGGACACAGCCTGTCTAGACAACCTGTGCCAGTGGTAACAACTCTATTAATTTTTGCTATTTATCTGTCTGGAATTCCTGTTCTGCAACATGTGACCACTGCCTCTTTTCCTTTTGCAAGGGAAACTCTGGCTCTATCTTCTCTTGATTTCCCCTTAGTAGTGGGAGACTGCACTCTCACCCACTCTAACTCAGCTTTTCTTTTGCAAGTTAAGCAAAGTCAGGTCCCTCAGTCTCACCTTCTGCAGTACATTCCAGGCCATTAACCATGCTGGTGACCTTCCACTGCTCTTAATGCAAACCTAATGCTCGAATGCAAACCTAACCCTCACAGATCCTTCCCAGCTAGTTCTTTTAAACCACTTTGTGTTAACTAGGCAATTGGATGGACTTAGCTCATTGAGGAAAACACAGCTCATGCCCTAGCTTCATCTACCCTTCACTCTGCTGCAAAGGCATGGATCTCGCCTTGGTGACACTGACATGCATTTCCTAGTCATAATGTACTCTTTAAGGGTATGAGGAGTTGAGCCTTTATTGGAAGAGAAATCACTGAGTGTGCTGGGGGGGGGAAAGGAATTCTGTATTTATTCCCAGACTAGGAGAAAGCAAAACCCAGAGGTAGCTAGAAATTTTTCTTATTAACAAAGTTGTAATGTTTAAAGGAATAAATGTCCAACAGAGTGCTTCTTGGAAACATAACATTTAAAAAACAAAGCCAGCCTTTCTCTTTGCCTTCAGCAAAGACTTCTATCAAGGATCCCTTTGCAGAGAATGAGATGGGACACAAAATAGCACATGGCATGGGTGCCATGGCATTCATGTCCTCCTAGGTTAGGCAAAACTCATCCTGAAGTAGTTGATCCTTTTTTATGCTCCCATATATTTCCCTGCAGTTTATTTATGAATGCAAAGATGCATAGCTCTGACAGGAGAGGCTCAGAGAGATGGAGTCCAGTCAAAGCAGTTTCAGCCTGTTCATAGGACAGGAGCTGGTTGTCACCAAGCCAGAGTCTGGCCATATCAACTGGCTTTTATGGGAGAGGAAGTTGTGGTTCTGTCCTTTGGGAGCAAGTGAGGGAATGGAGGGAAGTAAAATATTTACACAATAAATCTTTTTCCATCCCATTTAAATTACTAACTTTTTTAATTTCTCTGCACTCCAAGGGAAAGAAAAGTTGCTCCCTTGGTAGCTTTTTTCCTCAGGACAGTAATAGAGACAGTGAGCATGAAAGAAAATAAACTTTAGTTCTGTATAAAACAGGTAGTACAGAAATGATGCATTCATTTTATTACTGGCATTATATATTACACATTTGGCTTCTCAAGATAATAGCCATAGTCATAATTTATGCAGTCTGTGTTTGAATATCCCACAAAGAAGGTATTTAAGGAGAAACTTCTCTGCTAGTCATAGCACAACAATGCTGAAAGCCGGATGGGGTGTTGGCCAATGGAATGTCTCTGTTTTGGAAATTACACCCTACTATCAGGGCTTCTAGTTTCAAAATCAGGTTATTCATGCCCTGCAGGTATAATACCAGAAAATAAAATAATATACCAGGCCCTTTTATATAACACAATGTAAGTACAGCGAGAGGAGGAGAAGTGATGATTCATTACCTGTTCATCCAAAAACCAAAATGCTGATTCACATACTACATCCTAAAGCTTCACAAGTCTAAACGTATGCTTGACTATTGTCAAATCATCTTTCTAGATGCATGGGAGATTGGCTATGGTTTCTCTCACTGATCTTGTTCTAAATCAAAAGGTCTAGATCAGCCTTAGAGTCAGTAGCATCTCTTCTAATATATCCTACTTCTACCATCCCTTGTTATAAGTTTTGCAAGTGATATAGTACTTGTTTTGTCCTCTGAGTTTTCAAACAGCATTTGGAACTTTAAAATACATAATATAGTTGATAGCATATTATTCCAGGCTTATGCTTTTGCCTTGTTTCTTATGATAGCAATATACAAAAATGAAGGCAAATTAATCCTTGCAGGTAAAAGCCATTCTGTCCAAAACAGGGAGCTTCCTGGACTCAGACATTTATGGTTTTCACTTTTACATCAGTTTGCCGAAGTTAACAAAATGTTCTTTCTACAATTTTTATCAAAATAGGGCATTAATCTCTCCTTCATTTAAACTGTATAAACTATTAGAGTTGAATGCAAAGTTGATAAAAAACAGCTGTTCCTAATGAAACTGCATGAGACCTACTCCAGAGTAAGAACATCAGACTGGTGTGAAGAATGAATAACATCTACCACGTAAATATAAAAAGTCCCTGGCCTGATTCTATGGCTGACATTTCTAATGATACCTTCTCAGCTAAGTCAATACAGATATAGTCTCTTGCTTTCGTGGGTCTTTAAGATCCTCTGTTCTCAGGATCATTTCCTTTCTTTATCCATATGAATTTAAAAGAGTAATTATACTCCTGAAGATCTTTCCCTGAATAATGTTACCACACTCAGTGTGTAACCCTTACAATGCAACTAATAACAAGGGTGGGAACTCCCACTTGGAACTCCTACCAGGCTTTTCTTGATGGGGCAAGATGATGCTTAGAAATGCATTCAGTGGGATGTGTTCCGAGTTTAGGGACAATTATACTTTCACTGTGCATCATCCCCACAGCCACAATAGTTTGCAGAAATTTAACAGAGCATGGGGTTCCTTTGAATCTGTGGGTTTCTGTACTTCAGGGCCAGTTTTCTATAATCAGATCGAATGGCAAAAACCAACACACATCTGTTGTAATGCTGAAAAGAAATGCCATAAAAATTTATAGTTTCATGAAGTGTTGCTTAACATTTACTTCATCTGTCTTTATTGTCTGTTTATGGAAGAAGGAGTTGTTCAGCAGACCAGCTGAGCAAACCTACTTTCCCTGCAGATTCATATTGGTGTAAGTTTAACAGTGGAATGACGATGTTCCCATCCCTTCTCAAAGATGTAGATGGTCAAAGATCTGGATTAGAGCAAGACTTCATAGCAGGAAGGAAACATGATCGATAAACATGACATTACAGATAAACCAGACTATATACACTCCAACAACCTGTAGCCAAAGTATAGTAGAACTCTTTGAGCTGCTGCTGTCACACAGCATTTTAATAATAATACTACCGAAATGTATTGTGACTCCATTGTTGATACATAGTATCAAATCTAAACAGCAGTTTTCTTCCTTTCTAAGTCTTCTTAGCAGATGAGTTCAATTACCCACTGAGACTTCACTCTTGCAGATAATTGACTACTCAGCCACCTTAAATTTGCCTTTGCCAGGCTAGAGGGCTGATGATTGGATGGCTGATGCAAAGAGCATGTGCATGGGTTTAGAGTGGGTGAGAGAGATATAAGCACACATCCTGAGAAAATGCTTCGTTTGCTTGCTCTTTTTTAATCTGAAAAACAGGGCACTGATTTCCTGCCAGGGGACACTTTTGAATAGGGATGTCTAGAATTGCCTACTAAATTTGGTTTAACTTGAAGTAGGAGGCAGAGAGCAGGAGGAAATCATGATGGAAAGAAATGGATGTCAGGCTAGGAAAAAATTGGGCTAGAGGCTCTGTATCTAGAGGCTTTCTTCTGTCTCTGAGCAGATGCTATGACAGAGCCCTATTTTTATGGGGTCATGCATTTTCTTCAAAGGGGACCCAGAAGGGAGCACTGTCGGTTCATGTTGGTCCTTTACTCCCATCACAAATGTCATAATTTAAATGTAGCATGTGCCAAGAAAGAACCAAGCAAAAATTATTTAGATACATTGTCTAAATATGAAGGGACATTTTAAGTCTTCATAAATTCTGTATTTTCAGAATACAGAATTCTGTAGGTAAGTGTTTTGTAGGCACATTTGAATTTATCCAAACATCATTACTCTGATAGAAATTCAGTCTTGGGTGTTATTAAAAAAAAAACCAAACCAAACCTTTTAGTGTCCTTGAGCAGGGCTAAGTACAAGGTCTCTAATTCAGAGGAAATGCTGGCCACTGCCCTTCCTTTGCTGTGTTTCCTTCACCTTGTGCCTCAAGTGACACAGCACAAAATTTAGGAAAAAGTGACAGCTAAAATGACACATGACATTTTAAGAAGCACATTTTCCTGACATCCCGTTTCTCCTCCTACCTCTCTTTTTTCGTCCCTGCAGTTAGAGGAGCTGTGCTAATCATGAGTGTCTAACAGCTCTGTGTGCCAGTCTTGGGGCTGGGCTCACATATCTGCACAACAAACTCTCCACAGTGGAAAACTCATGCCTGGTCTGAGGGAAGGCAGGGTACTGGAGGGAATATAACAGGGACTCAGTGTGCTGTTCTTGTCCAGAGGACACAAGGGGAAGGGATCAGATTCATCCTTGCCTCCTCCCATTTGTATCTAACAGAAGACAGTCAAGAATTGATTCGGTGAGTCTTTCTAAGACTTTTAATCATGTCAGGGGTTTGCTGAAGACAGAGCAGGACCTGAGAGGAACTCCTTTGTCCTGAAAAATGACTAAGAGCAGTTTTGTTGTCAGTTGCAGCTGAGAGGCAGCTTCCAAGGTGAGCAGCCTGCGAGCTCCAAAGTGGTACCTCACAGAATCAGTGAATTAGTCTTACCATATGCTAACACATCCAGTGCAAAAACAAGGTTAGCATGTCAGTTGATCTGCTGCAAACACGTGCCAATTTGGTAGCACAAATGCACAACCATTAACATGTATTTTAAAGGAAAGGCTCTACACCATATGCAGAAGCAACTTAAAAACAGGAGTGTTAGTTTCACATAAATAAACGTGGAGGACTGACATAAGGTAATAAAAGGTGCATAGCAAAGGAAAAGAACATTCAAATAAATCCCTGCAGGTCACCGTGGCCTTGCTTTGAATTCTTTCCAAATTTAGCCTGGAGCGTCCATGCTCATGTCAAGCTGTTTTTGTACACAGCACAACAGAACCGGTCCAAGCTAAGCTTCAAACAGAAAATCAAATTCCTTTATCTTTTTCATATTTTTCCTTCTTAATCACTTGATAACTTAAAACTTTCCAAAAAGCTGACAGAAAATTTGCTAGTTAAGGAGTTGTTTAGTGATCCCTGAACTGAAAGTCAGAATGTGAAGTGAGAACCAATCAAGGTATCAAGAAACTATGATTCATCCCTGGAAAGATTGTTACTGTTTGGGGTGGTTTTTTGTAAACATACTTTTTCCTACAAGAGAAGGAATATAATTTTTCCTATTAAGTAGCCACAAAGTGCAGATAATTGTCAGTCACTGGTGAGAATATTTCCCCCCCACCTCCCAAAATTCAAAAAATTCTTAGACTTTTTTTATATGGAGTTTTTTTATTGTTTGGGATTCTTGGTTAACAATTAGGTAAATAGTTCCATTTAGTAATTTTAAGTGCTGTGTTGTTTTGCAAAAGAACACGGTACAAAATATCTTGTGTGCAGAATTACAATTTAATTTGCTAGCCATATTTCTAATGCAGTTTTTAGCATAACAAAAGGCCATTTTGGCCTAAAATATCAAGGTCTTTTACTGATTTAAAATTTCCAGTTTAAAACTTTTTGACACATAATTCACATTATGTTTATGTGAATTTCTCTTCATTCAGCTTCTTTTTCCCTAAACAATGGACAGAAGGCAGGGTTTCCAAATGGCACCATGCTCTAAGATTCATCAGGGTGCTTGGCATCAGAATTAAAAAGAACATCAGACTTTGCCATCACTCGCAATAGCCACATACCCAGCTGCTTTGCACAATTCCTCCCAGTATAGACACAGAGGGGCTATATTAAGCCTTGTCACACTTTGAATTTGGAACCCCTGTCCAAAGAGTATGTCACTTGAGCTTTCACATTTGTGCTGGGAACAGCTAGAGCAGAAGCAGGGGTTTAAAAGAGGACACTGGAAGTTTGCCTAAAAAAAAAACCCCTGCCAATAAATCTTCTGTCTAAAGTATCTGAACAAAGTGTAACTCAGAAATTAAAAAGACTCAATAACCAGGAAATTTCAAAGTACAAACACACAATCTTGGATTCCTTGTTTCTTTTTCAAGAAATATATTTCCAAAGTCAGTAACTAAAGGTTGAATCTGTTTCCTCAGGCTGCTTTCCTAAAGGAGGAGCTTCAGTGCTGTGCTGACTTCTGTCCATACATACAGATCTCAAGTAACTCTGTGAGCTTGGCCTGTGTGGGAACATTGTTTGGATTTTGTCGTTTCTGATCAGACTAATAATAGCAAGGCTATGACTACTCCATTCTGCCAACAGAACTATTTAGGTGGTTCTGATATCACTTTGCAGAACATCTGCTTTTACTTCACTCCTTTTTCATTCTTGAATTAACTCTTACCACACCTACAGTGAACTCTTCTACTATCCCAACTGGGTAATTACCTCAATAACAAAGACAAGATAATTGTATAAATGCTGTTTTGCAAGAGTTCACACAGCAGTGTTGTACTCCCTGCCCATCCTCCATCCATCCTGCTGCCTCACAAGTTCCTTGTAGCCTGCAGCCTTAGTGCAGTGTAAGGCACCAGCTCACACCATGTCTAAACCCAAGCTTCCAAGTCAGCATCTGCTGGACAAGGATGTTGCTTTAGAGAGTCTCAGGATGGCCATTAATGCATAATTTAGATTTAACCACTATGGTTTCCCATAGCTTTTTTGAACAATGTAAGTAGCATGAATACTTGTTTAATTTCTTATGATAGTGAAGCATAATATCTTATGATTCCTGCTTCTTCTCTTCAGGGACTTATTAAATATTCCTTTTAAGAATGTTATGAGCTCAGCATCAAAGTACATTATAAATCTGTCCAGAAATAAATAACACAGTGCTGAGGAATATTTGCTAAGGGAATCTAGAGTAGATTTATTTCTTTCTCTCCCACTCTTCTGCCAGTGCAGAGACAAAGCCTCCAGATTCTTCTCCTATCCTAAAGGGACTGGCAGTTGACCAGCTTAATTAGCAAAGCATTTAGGCATGTTACTGAACTTCCCATAAGAAGGTCTCTCCATGTAAGTCAACATGACTACTCCAAATATTCCAATATTTTGCTAGACAGAACTAGGTCACATGGAGAAAAAAATAACTAATTCAACTCTTAGCCAAGGTGGGCTACACCTACAGGACTCCGTGAGATCTCTGCTAAAAGCAGACCAGGTCTCCCCTATAAGATGGTGTTACTGTGCTGTTAGATGCAAAAGACAGTTTCTACTTCACACTCTCTGTAAGGTAAATCCCACTTCCCAGAACTTCCCTCTCTGTGTTACCTGAGTAGATGCCAAGTGAGAATTGCTCAGAAAAAGTACAATTTTATTTTATTCCCAGTTTGTTTTGCTAAAAGCTCTTTTGGCTAAATTGGAGGATTCCAAATACTTCCTGATTTTTTTCTTACTGTGATTGCTCTGTCTTGGATAAAATGAACCCAGGCATGTATCAGTTGTTGTGGTAAATCTGCATTGTGGCCTCTCAGAGCTTTGCTACAGCACAGACTGCTTTGGATCACTTGATATAGCTATATAAAGGGAAACTGATATTCCTAACAGCATTATTAAATACTGTTACAGTGTAAAGTGCCTGAATGGAGAAGAAAACCCTTGAGCCATTTGTGCTTGTGTTGTCATCAGTTCTACAGTGCTCTGCACTCTCCTGAATGCACAGCTGACTTTGATGCTTGTGTCAAACAGACTTAAATGACAATTTGTTTGCCTACAATTTAAGATCCCTAGTAACTAGCAAGTGTTCCATATATTTTTTCCAGGAATACCATTTATCTTGGATCAAATACAAATTAGGCCAACTTGTATCCAGTGTTTATCTTTTGCAGAGGACTTCTGTTTACAAGCTAAGAGGACCACAAGAACATCTGGGTCCTGTCATCTAGACTCCAAGGGCTATTCTAGTCCACACTGAACAGTTTCCATGCAAGGAAAGTATTGAGGAAGACAGCAGTAGCTCTGCTCCATGAGCTGTCCAGACAGCAAAGAAAGGATCATCAGTGAAATTATTTCTGAAGAAAACCAGTTAGTAACCCAATGTGAAAAAGCTATTTCACTGTTAGATGCCTGTGGGACCTTTATTTGTGTGCACACACATTGTGTGCAGTGATAACATCTAAAATGTCTTTAAGGTTTTAAGATCATCATCATCATGCTTACTTCTCCACAGAAGTCTAACCTTCCATTCAGCTGCTCTGTCTCCAGTCTTGAAGTTGTTCCAGTCATGTCGCAGATCTGGAAGTAAAATAGGCTCCCACTGGGCATTTTCTGGGGAAGTGAGGTAGGAGACTCAGTTAAGTATTTCTCATCCTGAAGACCAAAGGGCCTGGCCAGATGAGGCAAAGAATTGAAAAGCAAAGAGTGAAGGATGACCATTCATGCTCCTGGAACGATTCCAGAGAGACAGAACCTGAGATATATTTAGTTCTAACCCCAAGTAACCTTGCTGTTGAAATGAAATCTTGTGTAACTTCACCTTAGCAGCAATAATTGGCATTTATGTAATTATGTAAAGTAAAAATGACCTATTTTTTAATTATAAAGGAATGTGTTCTGTAACCTCTAAAATATAAAATGGAAAACTTTTAAATATATTTCCCAGATAGCTAAAATCCTCATTAGACAGCATTACCCTATACAATAAAATACTGCCATTTAAAGAGGAATTTATCAGGTATTAGGCATTGGCTATACTGGCCAAGTACACAGGGCATAAATAAATAATCACATCCCCAGGTGAAATTTAGCACCGTTTATTATTTTTAGGCAGTCAGACTACATCACTGTGTACCCATGGTCTTGAGAGTGACCATAAGGCAACATTTCAACAGTCAAGGCGTGTTTGATAAAAGAAGAAAATCAGTAATTTTCTGGACTGAATGGAAAAATTATCTTCCATGGACAAAGGCATAAATTACTGCTATAAAGCTTCATATAAACTATATAGAAGAAATCTCAGTTGCTTATAATAATTAGACAATAAAAATAGTAGATCACAGAAGTAACCCTAGAATAAACTGCCTGAATAAAGTGCTTAAAATTTACTCTCTCTCGCTAGAAAAAAACAAAATCCAGAGGAAGGCTGTGTATACACATAAATGAATGGTATGTTGCCATGCATTTATGTCCCTGAACTGTGATGGAAACCAATAATATTTAATTTGCTAATATTTTCCCATCCCTTAAATGTATAACCCTAAACAAAGCCAACAAATTTGCTATTCTATTTAAAAATCACTTTATTAATGGGTATTTTGTGTGTGTGTGTGTGTGAGAGAGAGTGATGCCGAAGACATATTACTTTTAAAATGTTTTAATAAATTCCAGTGTAAAATTCAGTAAGCCTTTTGTAAAGTGTCAGAGAAACTGGTGCAAGATTCTTTTTCTTCCACATATTTAGTCAGGTAATACATACAAAAATAAAGACCTATGTAACAGAGCCTTAAAATGTTGGTAGATTAAGGGCTTTTAATTTATTTTTGCAATTTAATTTGCTTTCAACACTGTTCAAGTGTACAGTTATTTTAGAACTTTCTCACTACTCAATGTTTTCTAACTTTTGTTAGATTCAAGTCTTCAATAAATTCAAGGTGTTACCAGCAGTTCTGTTGCTTGTTTTTTGGTCTCAGAGGTCTGATAAAGGGATTCTGTCTTCAACTGACTCACGGAACAAAAAAATGAAATATATTTCCCTTAAGTGAGGATTTGCAGTGTGCAGTGTGGCTGTCTACTCTGCATTCAGGTAGGAAGAAAAATATCTTTACCTGGTAAATATCTGAGTATTATGAGATTTTTCTGCTAAAGACAAAAATATCTTTGGATGAAGATTTTAAACCTTGCTTGCAGGAACATAAGAATTGTCTTAATGGAGCATTTTTTTCCTCAAAGAATATCCCTCACAAAATGTACTCTACCCTTTCTGAGACATTACTGGTTACAATGAATTTTAAGGTGTGGGAAAAATCCTCCCAAAGAAGTAGTTTCTAGTTGTAACATTGGTTTAGCTCCGTGATAACTTATGCTTAGTAGGATATATACATAACTGTGTTCACTTCTCATAATTCTCCTTTTAAAAATAAAAGATTGTATTTATTTTTATAGGGTTTTACTGAAAATTTCTGACCATTAGAGTGTGACTCCAACAACTATTTGAAATGTTTCCTACTTTCCATCACTCAGTTAGAAATCTGCATAAATATATTCTTCATAGTACTTAGGATTTTAATGGTTTCTTTTGTGATTTTAATACCACTGTAATGACATTCCTTCTTCTCACCACAATTCCTCTTCTGAATCACTGCCATGGACTACTTTTCAGCAGGAGCCTTCCATTAGAAATACTGAAATACACTGGATTTGACAATTATTACTTCATGCTGAAACTATAAAAACTTCTTAAACTAACTTTTTCTTAGGCTGAAGTCAAGAATAGTCTGTTCGTCTTCCTGTTTTTTTCCCTGGACTGTGGAACTAGCTGTTCCAAGAAGCCATCATTTGAATTGTTGAGAAATTGCCTCTCAAAGATCTGTCCTGAAATAAAAACTTGACAATCTATGTGCAACTATTTGAAGGAGTACAGTGCTACTTTCTTAAAAACCATTACATTTAGTTTCTTCTTTGCTTTCCTTCACACTGCCTGGTCTGTATGGTATTTACATACTATAGGCAACCAATTTAGGTATCCAAATTAAAAGTACAGGCTTCTTATGCCATCAGTGGAAACAGGAACAGTGCTTCAGAGGGCAATTTAGAGTAAAACACTGAGCAACCTGCCTGTTTTGTCAACAACTTGGAGGATCTGGACACTTCTGTTAAATGCTCAGGACAGATTGTGGAGATGTCTGAACCTCCGCAGAGCCTTTTTTTATTTTTTTGTTTTTAATTCGGACAGAAAACAAATACCAAAATTTGTTTTAAAATGTCACTTGAACTTCAATTTAAATGTATGGAGGTCTCTCACTACTTTAGGGTTGGTTCTCTGAAATATTCTCCCTTAAGAAGATTTTTCAAGAGAATTTCTCTTTCCCTATTACAATTTCAGTCAGTTCTACACAGATTATAACCTAATTAGCCCACTTTTTTTTTTTCTTTTGATTGGCTTCAGAAAAATGAATTTCACAGTTGGACACATATTCTGGTTTGCCTTTAATTTCTTTTAGCATTTTCATATTATTATACCTATTTGAGGTACAGATGAATCTGTTTTGCTGGCATCCCCAGTCAATGCTGATCTTTGGCCCTACTGCTCCTCTGCTGCTTATGGTTTCTTCCCAATAAAAAAGAACAACTTCCCAGGCCTCTGCCGTGTTCCCATGCTGGCACCCTGTGTAATTCTGCTTTGCATGCAAGGAGCCTCCACTTTTAAAAAAGCTCTCTGTCATCCCAGAATGTTCCAGGCACTACAGAAAAACAAACAAGAGCTCCCTTTAGGCCCTCTAGACATGTTTCTGTCTAGCAGTTTTTGACAGAAAACTGGAACAATTATAAACAAATCACAGGCATCCTGGACCAAAGGCTTTTTTATTCTGTGTAATCCAGTTTCCATGAACTCTCAGACACTTATCTGTGCTGCTGCTGTCTAGATCACAAGCTCGTCCCTACCACTAAAAAGAATCTTCTCTAACTGCTGTCACCACAGCTGGTCATGAAGCTGCTGAACCATTATCTTGGGTGCTGCATACACAGACAGTATTTTGATAACTAAATCACCTACCATTACAGTTCATTAACAACCCACTGTGTATCCCCATCTCCTAGAGGGAGCACTCAGCTTTGTGTTTGCTCCTCTCTGAAAAGCTCTGTTTCTGAACATTTCACCATCTCCATGTCTCCTTTCTCTTTTTTTTAAAATCCCTTTATTATTCCAGAACAACATTTTACAATTATTACACTTTACCCCCAGCTGCTGGTAAAATAAAGGTGGTACATATAAAACACCACTAGCTACACATGGCTAACTGGCAGAGAAAAAGAACTAGCTCCTGCTTGTTTGAGAGACATAGCAAAAGTACTTGATGGATTAAATAAGAAGGGGAAGGGAAAAAGTTTCTTTAAAGATCCAGTATTCCACGTATTTGCTGATGTACAGCCTGTATTGTTTTGATTTTGCAGTGAGTATTTCTTAAATTGATCTTTTCATTTAGAAAAAGAAGCTTGCACTGAGAAAGTTTCTATTTAGAGTTACAAAAATTTAGTAATAAGTAGCAGATCATTTCTGTTTCTCTCCAAAATAAACCCTTTTCTTTATAGGAATATTTTGTTATTTCCTGATGTACACATTAATTGTCCCTGGTTTGGGTTTTTTTTCCAAGTCTCATCTGGAAATACTTCAAATGGAATAAATTTAAAATCATTCTCCTTTTGGAATAAGCTAAATTTCTGAACTCTTGAAATGTTCTATTTATTCTAGCACTTTACTTTGCTTCCAGGAGCAAGGCAAAGCACTGCAGGGACCAAATAGAAAGAACTGGAAAATCCTCATAACATGAAGTGCTGACAGCATAAAATCCTAAATCTGATGGATTGCCGTGTAGATTGGCATGAACAATGCCTCTCCCCATAAGTAAACCTTAATTTCCTAAGCAGAAAGGAAAAGCATTTATTTTTAAGGCTTCTCTAGTCTTTCCATACCAAACAGTCCCTATTTTTCTTTCTTTTTCTGTATCTTTCGCTATTTTTATTTTTCTTCCTTTTATTTTTTCTTTTTTCCCTTCCTTTTGATCTCCTTTCCTTTCCTGCCCTCTAGTGACCAACCAAGCATGTTTCTGAACAAACAGTACACTTCCAAAATACTTCATGTTTCTGTTCTGTGAGGCTATGCCACCAGAATAAATACACTTCAAAGGTAGAAGCCATTGGTATATCACAAATTAAAAAGAATAACAGTGAAATTTTTCTGAGCTGTTCATGGTTGAGCCTCTCAAGCTGGGTTAATAACAGAAGGGTTACAAAGCCCCTGCTGCCTCTAGAAAAGTCCCTACCACATGTATTGGGTGGGATTTGGCATATATTTCAGCGATGGTTTTCTAACCATGCTATTGTACAGAAGAAAGAAGAAAAATATTGGATTTTACAGATTACTTTCGCATAAAATAAATATATAAATAACATTAAAAGGGGGGGGTATGTATGGTGAATCTCAAAAGTCACTGTGAAGGCTATTGATATACCAGTCCTAAAATATGCTGAGAGCCTTTGCCTCCTTGAATTCAAGGCTAATTGAATCCTGCTCTTACAGTATAATTTTTTTTAATTGTTTCCACTCATATAGACTTGCTGTACTTTCACACTCAAACTATCACGACGATGTGCTGGCAAAGGAAGTCAGGCTACAGATAATTTAGAATAATAGTATCTTTTGGGTATAGTGATGTGAAGAGAATATACAGTTTATTTCAGGCCATGCTCTTTATAATTGTGCTGCAGTGGAACAGTGAAATATTGTTCTGGATTTAAAATTACTTAGAAGACCTGAGGAGCAGGATGTGTTTGTATTTACACAGCTATTTGCACTTGCATTTTGCACAGATTTCTGGGTACAAAATCCTTTCTTTAATTTTTAAATGAAAGCAGCCAAGTTAGTGCATTTGCTGCTTCTGCTGTAGGCAGGCCCAGAGAAGGGTTTATGAACTCAAAAGCTTGTATTGTTTTTCCAGCTATGCTAATGGTGATAATAAAAGATACAAATAGCAGCATTGCAGGTCTTGTTTTCAATCTCTGGCATCTGCAGGTGTAAGGGAAGCTCTCATCATGCATACTTTGGAGAAGCTGGGAAGGTCTGAGAGGGCTGCAGGCCTATGAGCCACACCTGATGACAGTTTATGCGGGAACATTATGGCCCCATGCAAAGCAGTAGATGAATTATGTAAGTATGGGGCTCTGGCCATAGCAGGGCTATTCCCTGCCTGCTGAGCACAGCTTGAAATTTAAATGGAGACACAGAGAAAAGCCTGTGGGATTACAGAAAACACATATGACCGAGGCATCACATTTGTCAGACCATGTGGTTTCTGCCCCGTGCTGGCTGCATTTTTATGTCACGCTGCTACTGTGGCTATGTGTAAATTCCTAAACTGGACAGGCCACAGGCACAAGCATGAGACCTTGACCTGTTACTAGAGCACGGTGACAACCTGGTACAGCTTGTAGTCTCCTGGAAAGAAATTCCTGGGTGCAGTTTAAGCATTAGCATGGACCAGGGACAGAAAATTTGGATGTAACTTAACTGCCTTGTTTCGGGGACAGGGATGTTTGACAGAATGGAAGTGACTAGACTGCCCAAATGTGCTAGATCTTTTTCCTTGTACTTGTCATTTAATTTCCTAATGTAACTGTAGTCTGCAAGATGATTTGAGTTTGGAGTTACTCATAACTGCATTTGCAACAGGAAGATACTGACTCTATTCAACTACCTTTCCCGAAGTGTTTTAATATGGTGTGAGTGAAAAAAAAAACACATTGCAGAATTATCAACTGAGTCCTTTTCTAGTCAGTCCCGTGTGGGCTCATGTTTCCCCATCAAGCCGATGAGGCTTCCTAGAGGGGGGGGAAAGGGGGGCGGGGGAACGGACACTTTCCGTTCTCTTCCAAAACCTTGAATTGGCAAAGTCAACTAAAAGGTTTTTTATATCTGTTTGCTGAGATGAATAAATAGAAACATGTCATTTATGTTGTATAATTTCCATTTCATAGTTGTTATGCAAGCACTCAATTCCTTCGGAGTCACAAGATTTTGCTATATAAGCAACTGTGCGAGGATCATGAAGCCATTGGCACCAAAATGCAGTCTTAAACATTTTGCGGGGGGGGTGGAAATCCCTGAACAGAGAAATCCCTACATTTAATTACTGGAAGCAGCAAAGGTACGTTTGTTCTTCTGGGACGATTCTCTAGCGCTGTATTATTTTCTGCAGCTCAGCATCCCGTACAGGGGAGCAGGGCACAGCCCGTGCGAGGCGTGTCGGTCCCGCGCTGAGGCGCTGTGGCGCTCCCAGGGCCGGGCCCGCTGCCGGATGATGCCGCAGCACCAAGGCCCGGCGCTGGGAGGCGCCCGGCGCTGGGAGGCTCCCGCCGCGCGCGCCTG
>VYXD01005104.1:373845-414619 GCA_013397195.1 Hylia prasina
GTCACCCACGCGGTGGGGGTCGCCAAGCGGTACAGCTGCGTCTGCTCGCTTATTTCCTTCTTCGTTTTCTCTCCTTTTTTTTTTTTAAAAAAAAACCTCATCTGGCTTTGAGGACGCATCTGGAGTGGGGTTTGTACTGTTCGTGTTGTGACACGTGAGCTCTGACAGGGACGCGTGTACCACGTACAGTTCTCATGGATTTCAGCAGGCCTGTGCATTTTCAAAATTGAACTCATGGAGGTGCTTGTCAGATAACACCATTTCTAAGCTTTTTGCGTTCTTATCTTTGACAAATGGACTTTGTTAATTCAGGACGTAAGTAAGCAAACAACTGACGTCACAGGACAACTGCATTCGCTGGAAACAGGCCAGAAGATTGTATCCCACCTTTTCAGACAAAGACCTGACTGTGACTTTTGTTTTCATGTTGGTTGTTTTGGTTTAATTATAGCCTTAGATGTAGGACCCCAAGGCTTGACAGGCTGCAGAAAACAACAGCTTATTTTTGGCTAAACAATATGGATAGTAACAAAGATGTTCGCTTCTTTATTAGATTATCTTGGTAAAGGTTTCTGCTTCAGGGGTCCTTTCCTCGTGTTAAGAGAGCTTGCCTCAGACTTAAGAGGTCTAAGTACTTGAAAGCCTCCTCAGAGCAGCAGTATTTCATAAATTCAAGAAGCTTGATTGGCAGGAGAGCTCAGGAGGCAACTTAAAATATCCTGACAGAGGAAAACAAATTTTGTAGTTATTTTTTTATATGTAGCAATCCTGCCTGTCTGCTTATAAACGCTGAACTTCTAAACAGCTGTGTATGTTTTAGAGCATTTTGGAGAAGTGAAGGGTTGTTTTTATTTATTTGCTTTTTGTTACTTCGGGGTGTTTTTTGCCTAAGATGTTTCTCATTCACTATGATGATCTAATTTATCTATCTGAACAGGGGTGATCTGACTTGACTTTAAATAACTCCAGATCTGTAGAAAGATCTTTCTTTAAAAAATGCATAGCCATAAGTTCATGTTGTTAGATTTCTATTGTTAAACGGATTGGTGTGTAAATGAGAGACACTGTTGTCATGCCTGAGTCTTCAGGCTTGGTACAGAGCAATAAATTGCTCCTCTCACCGGCCTGTAGGAGATGCTGATAATTTCTGGTTAACGTGTGATAGAAAACACTTGTGTGATTTCTCTGTGGCACTCTCTTTACCGCCTCAGGTCGAGTTCTGCTGTTGTCAGCCCACCTGCAGCAGGCTCTGTGTGAAAGGTGGACATAAGTAGCTCCTGGGCTTGGGCCTGACTGGCTTTGTTTGGTTTTGCCTTTCCCCTATTATTCACAGTTGGAGTAATACTTCTTTTGTCTCTGCCTCTAAAGGAGTCACATTCCAGGAAGTAAAAGCAAAAAATCTGTTGTATTCCTGCTTTGTTTATCCTAGTTGTCTGGGTGTTCATAGAAAATACATTACAAAACTTCTCTGACTAGTTTCATTCAGTTTCAAAAGTCTTCTTTTATGGAGGAGTTGGAGCTGAAATACACCGTGTTTTGTATTGCCCTTTATTCCTTTTTTAGTGGCATTCTGGGTCTGAACTTGGGTTCTATTTTTTTAAGTCTTTTCCCAGATCTTCCCTAACAATTAAAATAAACCGATTTTTTCTTTTTCCGTGTGCCAGTTTGTAAAGGTGGATTTCAAAGGAAAATATGTTTTAAAAAAAGCTTCAAGCTCTCCCTAGAAATGTGTCATTATCAGAAGTAATACATATTGGAGTTTTGCTGGAGGTTGCTCTTTGGATTTTGTATTACACAGCTCTGTGTGTTATAGTTAAGTTATTCTGAAGGTTTAGTCAGAGCCCACCACCCTTCACAATAAAAGAGGCTCCATTGTCTCCCATCATAAGCTGCATATACTTCCTGAAGTCAGTCTTTTTCATCACAGTGTATGTCAAAGTTCAAAGTATCACAAGTTTTTAAGGACAGGTACCAAAATGCCCTTCCTGAAATCTAAAATTCATAAAAAATATGAACACCCAGGGTAGGGGAGAAGAATTTGAGCTAAGTTCTTACTGTTAGCTTTTTATCCCATCAAAAGTAGCTGAATGTCAATTATGACACACAGTGACTATAAATAAATACCTTTTTAAAATTATACACTTGTACATTTCTACTATGATAAATAATTGGGAATTGTCAGCTAAAAATTTGTAACTTTCCTGGGAACAAGTGCAGTGAGCTGCTCGACTGTCACAGGTGGTAGAAGAGTGTCAGCTTGAGGTCCTGAGTAGCCAGCCTTGATTGTTGGCAATAAAAACCAAAGAGTTCAGATGATAAGACCTTGCACAGTTGAAAGCTGTGATCCCATTTAGGTGGTCTCTTGATAAAAGCTCAAGAACTAAAGAAAACCCCTACCTCATAAAAATTACAATGTTGGGTTTTTTTTAAGTGTTGAAATAGTTTTTACTGCAGCCAAGTAATGGTGAAGAGGCTGTGTTAGAGTAGGCAGTGGCTGCCTTCCCGTGATAGCAAAGGGAAGCTTTAGCCCCTGCTTTCCACTCTCAGGGAAAACAGCAGAGGCAGAGACCATTGTGCAGTTTGGCCACTTCCTCTGTACTCATGCATCCTTTAGAGAGTAATGGGAAAATAATTCCCCTTCCATATATGGTGCCCTCTTGTACAGATGCTTCCCCAAGGAAGTAAGGAATCCCTGCTGTGTGCTCAGTGCTGGAGAGAAGTTACAAAAGTTGATATGATACAGATGAGTTCATTTCATTGACATTAAATTAGCTACAGGTAGTTGAGAGGTGTTGCTGTACGTAAGATACTTTCTGAATAGATGCAGGCTTTGCTGGGAAAGAGGCTATGGATTGCTCATGAATTGTATCTGATTGAACCTCTTTTAAATCAGGGATCTGAGGGAATTCTCTATGCCTATAACAGGGTTTACTACAGCAGATTTTCAATTATGATGTTGATTCCTGCTGAGGGCTTTTACCTGTAAAAACATGACATTACATCAATACTTTGAGGGGTAGGAATGCCTTCTGTGCAAGAATGAGTGGTTTAGCAACCAGATATGTAGCTTCTGGACAAAGAATTTGATCAGTCTTTTCTAACATAATTGCAGCAGTCCTGGAGAACATTTTTTGGTACTCAAAGGAAAATACCAAGCAGTCTGTCATCAAATAACAGTTTTGATTATGTGTTTGCAGGACTCTGGCACATGTGAAGGTCTCTTTTGAGTAGTTTCTCAAAATAATTTAGTATGTTTTGAGTATATACTCAAACTATAAACATAATTTTTTGAAAGCCTGAAGAAGCAAGAAAAATATCAGGACACATTTTTTAAAAATAGCAGTATTTGTATTACTTAGAATAGCTGAACGTATTTAAGAATGAGAAACATGATGCATATAATGTAATATAGACAATAAGGCTGCATGGATATGGCTACTAATAAGTTTTTTGGCAGCAGAAATATGTGTGCATGTGCAGTGAATATGACTTACTGTGCCCGTGCATATAAATTGGTTTTGCACAGACCATGTGTCTGATCCAAATCTCATCCCAAGTGTGTGGAGCTCCTGTTCTCTGTTAGGACAGGCAAGGTGGGTAAGTGTCATGGTGAGGCTCAGAAGTGAATCTGCTGTAGGCTGTGGCTGTATCATAGGCAAGGTGCTTGTAAGCTAAGATTTGTATCATTAGTATTATATTTGGAAAAAATACATCAGCAGTGTTGTATTTTGAAGAAGTACATCACCAGTATAGCCTTGTGACTGTTACTGGAAAACACCATGAAGTTCATGCTGTGATTCCAAAGTTTGACATAAAATGATTGTTACATTAATGAAGAATCCATGGTGAATGTGGTTCCTAACCAGACTTTTGAGGGAACAAGAGTAAAGTGAGAATTTAACTAAAGTATTTCTGACCACTTGTCCACGCCTCTCTGTCTGACATATACAGCTTGTCTGCAAGATCTTCTCCTAGCAAATGGGATCCAGAAATTGCTTAATAATGGCAGTGGAGTTTCTGGGAGCTCTAGGGTGTGAAAGTGCTTCTTGCTCCAGAAGCAGGATTTACTGAAGTTGGGTTTAGTGAAGAACATGCTATGAAAAGGTTCAGTCACAGCTAAGCTAAGACTAAAAGTTCAGTTATAACTGAAATGCTGACACTTGTATGCTTTGGTGACTTTGTCACTGAAATGCTGTGTTGTTTTCAGGAATATACATCATTTCTAGGTTATGATTGCAAGGACTTAAACCTACCGTGGACATTCTGTGGGTGACCCACAGAGACATTCATGGAACCTTTGAGGTGGCCTTTGGAAAATAACCAGATGGGTATAATGGCTACAAGCAGAAATGCTAAAGTGTTCTGGCCTCATGTGGAGATAGCAGAGTAAATAAAGATACAGTTTGATGTCCTAGTTCATTTGCCATTATATAAGTATGCAGGATACAGCTGAAATTTGAGGGAATCCTATCAAGATATTCTGTAATCTTTAATACTATTTTTCCACTGAGTTTAATCTAATTTTTAAGAGTTTCAGAAACATCCTTAGAGTGTAAATGCTTCTTTAGTAAACCATGCCACTTGTGATTGTCTTTAGGAGTGGTTACTGTTACTGAAGTTTATTGGTTTAATCTGCACATTTGGGGCAGGAATTTCTCTTACCCCACCCTGAAGCCTCTTTTCCCTTTTCCTCTTCCAGGTTTTGGTCGGAAGGATGTAGTTGAATATTTACTTCAAAGTGGTGCCAATGTCCACGCACGAGATGATGGAGGCCTTATTCCTCTTCACAATGCTTGCTCTTTTGGCCATGCTGAAGTTGTCAATCTGCTCCTGCGGCATGGTGCAGATCCTAATGCTCGAGATAATTGGAATTACACTCCCCTTCATGAAGCTGCCATTAAGGGGAAGACAGATGTCTGCATTGGTAATTTTCTCCCACTCTTCCTGTGACTGACTCACTTGTTTTCACTGCAAAAAATTAAGAACCCTTTAAAGACCATTTTCACTCCATGGAGCTATGGTTGATACAAGGGTTAGAAGTCAACGTCTTTCATAAACTTCAATTCATATGTCACTGTTACAAGACACAAGTTTTTGGATCTATTTTTTATGCTTGTCTACCCATAAAGGTTCACACTGACATTATGGGGAAAGTGCTTTAAAGCAACATAGTGGAGCTAAAATCTCTTCTATTTCAGCCTAGACTCTTATGCTGGCTTCTGCTTCTGATCATAATGCAGTGGAAAGAACAAAAGTGATCTTAATAATGGATTCATTCTGTCTTATGTGTAGCAGCTGTGTTAAATTAGTTAAGCATGGGAAAACGTCAATTATACTGACTACCTGTTTTACCTACACAGTTCTTAAGAGGAGCTCTTTAAGGAAGAGGTAGAAAGTTAGACACATAGTCAAGAAACATTTCTTGATTCTGTGGTTTGCTGCCATTTACTTTAAGAGAGCTGTAGAGCTCTAGAGGGCTGTACAGATAACATTGCCTGTTTGGCCTGAATGTGAGTGCAGCATGCACAGCCTGCCACTGCTGTCTGCAGGTTAGGACAGCACAGGATTTGGGGCAGCATGCTCTGGAGCTGATGGAAAATAGCTGCTGAGTTTTTATGGTGGGTCAGTCACAGACTTTCAACTGAGATTGTCTTTTGTCAGTCTGTGGTTGTTCTCTTTCTGATCTGCTTTTTTCTCTTAAAATGTGTCTAGACATGTTTCACTAGATACACCGGTCACAGATGACATTGAAGAATGCTGACATTAAAGATTTGAAAAAGGAAGTTAGGATGTTTCTTTTGCTGCTCGCAGATTACAGTAATGATATGTCTCATAAACCTTGTCTTGTAGAATTGTTTTCTCATGGAAAACTTTGGCATTTTTATAGTGCTGTTGCAGCATGGTGCTGAACCAACCATCCGGAACACAGATGGAAGGACAGCTTTGGATTTAGCAGACCCATCTGCAAAAGCTGTGCTGACTGGTAAGTGGTAATCTGGAGATTTCTTTATGACTAGTAATAGTTGAACTGATGTAACACAGTAGTTTGGGGCTTGTCTTTTTGATACTACTTTAACTTGTCTCTGGTTTATAATTCTAAACAGAATTCCCTTATGACTTTCATCATGTCAGTCATGGCATCTGTTCTGGATAGTTTATCATCCTAGTTCAATAATGAAATTTTTAGAATCATAGAATGGCTTAGGTTGGAAGGGACCTTAAAGATCACGTCGTTCCAACCCCATCATGGGCAGAGACATTGACTAGACCAGGTTGCCCAGACCATCCAGCATTGCCTTAAACACATCCAGGGACAGGGAATCCACAGCTTCTCTGGGCAGCCTGTTCCAGTGCCTCACCACCCTCTGGGTAAAGAATTTCCTCCATTTAATCTAAATCTCTCCTCTTCTAGTTTAAACACATTTCCCTCTGTCCTGTCAATACTTGCCTGTGTAAAAACTCACCCTTCCTCTTTTTTAAAAGCTCCCTTTAACAGATGAAAAGAGTGTTTGTAAGTACTTCTGGCACTTATGTTCTCTAAAATTTTAGAGGAGGAGGATAAGTAGTGAACTTCACGTATACATATTTATTTGACAGCTAAAGAAAGCCCTTTTGTCTTCTAGGTGAATACAAGAAAGATGAACTCTTAGAAAGTGCCAGGTATGTATGTTTGGAAAATAACTGGAATTAGTTATATTTGCAGAATTTTGTGTAATAATTATATAGATATATAGTCTTTGTAACTTGCATTCCATCTAGATGCTAAACTTCGGCTGTTTCCTGTGAATGAAGCTATGAAAGTAGTTGCATAAATGCATTTCGCTTTCACTTTAATGCTGACAGTCCAGAGGGGAATGTGTTGAACATCTGTTCAGATCTGTTGAACATTCAACATTTCACTGAACACAGTGAAAAATACAGAACCAGAATAAGCTACTAAAAATTGGGATAAGGGTATTTCTGCTCATTTCGTTTCTTGTTTTTCAGGAGTGGAAATGAGGAAAAGATGATGTCTCTTCTTACGCCATTAAATGTTAACTGTCATGCAAGTGATGGCAGAAAGGTATTTTTGTTTAAAACCTGATTTAAAAGTAGCTATCTCTTAAATGATCCAGTTACTGTTTGACCAGATTTTAAAAATGTTAAACATAAAATCTGTTTCTTCACTGTATGTGGGAAAATAAGATTCCACCTCTCTAGCAGTTAGGTGAGGTTTTTTTGTTTGTTTTATAATCTTAAAAGAACTATGCAAGTATTTCTCTGTAGGAGCAGTAAACAGACACGTTTTCAGTTGAAACCTCTGCTTGACCTCCATATCTGCAATGACAAAGAAGTGAGGCCTTTTCACAGATTTTTGTCCCTATCAGGGAGAAACACACAGGCGCTTTATTTGACATGCACCCTTGGGCAAGTTACTGCTCCTGTTTCAGGAGCAAGCTGTTCATTGCTCTAAGTAATGGTAAAGAAATACATAAAAGATGTTCAAAACATCCATTCTGAAAATTCCTGGGTCTTCTGGGTTCAGCCCCTAACCTACAGAAGGTTCAGGTTATTGAGTGTCACTTTATGGCATCCTTATTCTCATTAAGTGTTTGTCCTCATTCACCCGAGTTTTGATCTAGTTACTTGCCCTTTGTGAGGCTTTGTGGTAAGATAGTGGGATCTCCAAAACACTGATGCATCTCTGTTTTCTCATCTGGATATAAAGCTTATCCTCTAGGAACTGTAGAAATCTAGTTCAGTAGTTTGTAAACGCAGAGGATAAGATTTCTCCTCGCTAATTCATAGCTCTGCCTTTAGTGCTGCTGATGTTTGAATGCATTTGCTAGATAAGATCATTGAGCAGTTAACTATCTGCTCTGTGGAGGGTGAGAGTTTAGAAGAGATGAAATTTCCCCCACACCCTGCTTGCTTACTGCATTCAAAAATGTGGATAAAGATCCCTTTTGATAATTTTTAAAGTTACTTCACTGATGGGCAGAGAGACTTCTTCATAGTTTAACAGTCATGGATGCTACTGGTCTGCCTACTTCCCCTTTCACAAGGACATAGGTTGTGCCAGCAAAGTATTTATAGCTATGGTAGGCTAAAAAAACAGAAGTGGCCTTTGTATTAGTGACGGAGTAAATTTGGGATTTGTGTTTATTTTGATATTGATCTCAAGAGTAGTCAGTGAACAATGAACATAGTTATCAAATGTCTGATTCAAGCATTCTGGGATTTTATTAAACTTGTATGTCTTTAAGGACTTCACAGCATTTAGTACTGTTAACAAGTTGTGAAAAAAGAAATACAAAATTAACCTAGATATTGTGTTACTGATTTATTCTACATTCTGTTCTTTCAGTCTACTCCATTACATTTAGCAGCTGGGTATAACCGTGTAAAAATAGTCCAGCTCTTACTGCAGCATGGAGCTGACGTACACGCTAAGGATAAAGGGTAGGTGCCTTTTTTCCTTTATTCAGAATAAACAGAATTTGTTAAAAATTGGGATGAAGTAAAGAGCAGTAATACTGTTTTAACCATGAGGAATTTCCGGCTTGAGACTGTTCTGTCACCTTCAAGCTTTCTGTTACAACAAAAATGCAAGTTGATTAGTTTTCACAGAAGATATTACAGCATTGTTCCTGTGAAAAAGGATGTAATTAGGGTCATTCCTGAACATCCCCTGCAGATAGTTCTTGCTGCAATTCACTTCTCATCTTCGGATTATTTTAGATGTTTGCTATTCTGATCAATGCTGATGGGATTTTCTGGGTTTTTCCTCAACTTCTTATTTTCCCATAGTCTCATTTGAACATTTATCTCATTATTTTTGTAAAATGTTCAACATAAAGCATAGTGCCAGTTGCAGTGTGTTAGATGGATTTGCAGTTAATATTTGTGTATTAAAATAATCATGCTTCTCCTTTTTCTTCTCTGTAGAGATCTGGTGCCACTTCACAATGCCTGTTCCTATGGTCATTACGAAGTAACAGAGCTTCTAGTAAAGGTTGGTCTTTGAAGAGATTAAATTGCATATTGTTAAATAAGAACAGTTTATAACAGACTAATACAAGTTGCATATTTTTTATTGTGTAAATAGGTTTACAAAACTTAAAGAATGATAAATTGTTTTTACTCTACATGTTAGTGATTATTAAACTGGAGCTATAGAATCTTCTGCTTGCAAGGAAGCTTTTTCTTTATAAATGTGCTGGTTTTAACTCTCTCTGTTCCAAAGTTGAATATTTTCATACCACCAAGTAAGTACTGCTTAATCTTTCTACTCTCAGCCTGCAAAAAAAAGTCAAAAAAAACCCTACAAGCTGAGTGATATTTTGAGTTTGACAATAGAAGAATATTTTAGAAGACAAAGCAATAAGAGGTGTTTAAAAAGAATACTGGTAAAGATAGTAAATGTTTTAAAATTAAAGAGCAGTAAGTCTTTTGAGAAAATTAACTTTACAACATCAATTCTGACCTTGAATTGTAACCTAGTCATTATTTTAAGAGAAACCTGTCAGTGTTCCAAACAAAAGGGAGCTCTTGGAACCAAAGTGGTTTATCTGGATTATGTTAGTCTTGAAGACAAGTATGATGCACATTAAACTAGTGGCTTGAAGATGTGGGCTGCAATATAATAAGTGTACTCCACCAAAGGAGTTTTGAGCTATGCCTATTCTCAGCTGCCACAGCAAATCACGATCATTATAATAACTGAGTGTTCTGTTATCTAACTCCAGACATTTGGCTGCTCACAGAATAGCTCTTGTTCTGTTCTGTGTGTTTCAGCCCCCCACTAATTCCATGTATCTTTCTGTTTGTTAAGCAAAAAATTAAGTAAAAAAACCTACTGAAATAAGCTTACATTGTATTAAGAGTCATTATTTTTTTTACTTCAGGGGCTAGTTATAAAGTGAATTTTTACAATGGTGGTACTAGACACAGCCCCACAAATGCACTTTTGCCTATGCACTACTGTGTGTCTTAACGATTTAGCTAGAGTGGTATTCCATATTGGATTTCTGCTCCAGAAAATTCTGAATTACTTTTGCAAAGCCGTACACCTTTAAGAGAAGCAATGGGAAAGAGTGTGTACTTGCTTACAGACTGAACTCAAAGTGCAATCAAAGTTACTGGAGATGAATTACACATAGATTACTCATCCAGGAGCGTTACTTGTAGAATCTTGTACTTAAATGTTTTGAATTAAAATTGTGTGCCCATCTTGTTTTAGATACCGTGGCACTCATATATTGGGGGCTACTCACAGCACATATATTTATCTTAGTGCAGCTGGTCACTGTAGACACCTTCTAGTGCTGCAAAGATCCAGAGCTTGTGCACACGTGATTGCAAGAATCTGAATATTTCTATTTCTCTGATTTGACCTGTAGCAGGGCTCCTTTCCTTTCTGAAAGAAGTCTGAAAAGACTAGCTAGCCTTAGACTAGCTAGCCTTTGGCTTCTTTGAATGTACCTGTGGGACACCAGGTGATTAAAAACCACAATGTGCTGAAATCTTGTGTTAGATTGAAAACAAGTGTCATGGAAACCATTTGCATATAGGCATTGAATTTTTTTTAACGGTCTACTGTATTAAAACTAATAGTCTTTCTCTAACGTCCTGGTTTTGATTGCATCTTTTTTTACCCCTTTCCCTTTCAAGCATGGAGCATGTGTGAATGCAATGGATCTGTGGCAATTCACCCCTCTGCATGAAGCAGCTTCTAAGAACAGAGTGGAAGTGTGTTCTCTTTTGTTAAGTTATGGTGCTGACCCAACACTGTTGAACTGTCACAACAAAAGCACCATTGATTTGGCTCCAACGCCCCAATTAAAAGAACGATTAGCATGTGAGTATAAAGTGGGATCAGTTCTACAGTTACAGTTGTAATGTGTAATTAGATTCCCTAGACAGTGACCTGCCAGAAAAAAATTTGGAAAATGCTTACACTTTAAAAGTAATTGTGCAATGTTGTCCAGTATATTTCACTGTTTATAATTTGAAACTGCTAGATTTTCTGAATTTGGGCATTTAAAATAATTTTACTGTCAGTTTTGTAGTCAAGTGGTTGTGATGGGCTTTGTAGCTTTTCCCCTATTACATGCTTTCCCTCATGACCTTGCCAGTACACTTTCATTTCCTGTACTTGTTCCTGTCATTGCATCAAGATAGTTGAAATACTAATTTTTGTTCCACAGTTTTTTGTTTGAAGAAAAGAAAAAATAACTGTTTAGAATGCTGAATATGTTTGAGTGTGTCACAATCACTGCAAGTTCAAAGAAATCGATGCAGCGCATTGATTTTTGTCCAGCAGACTTAAAGAGTTAAAAAGAGTGACCTCAGATTCTGTCCTTGAGTGGTCAAACAATAACTTTCTGGGATATTTTTAAAAATTGTCAGTAAATACTACACTAGGCTAGCATTTAGGAATGGTTTTCCAAAAATAGGTCAAAAGTAGAGATTTTTATATGCTTGAGTTAGTACCTATGTGAGCAGTAGAACCTACAGAGCAGTGTGTGAAATAGATCTTGTGCAGCCAGTTTGGATGTGTCTGGCTTTGGTTTAGAAACAAAGCAAAATTTGTGTAGTGTTTTGACTTAACTTATAAGTTCTGTCAAGTGATGTCATAGCTTGAGTCAGACTTGGAAATGTATGCTCCATGGTTTGCTGAATAAAATGATTTTTTTTTTTAACTGAAAGAAGCAATTCTCTTGATCCTTCTTGAGCCAAGGAGTGTAACCCTCTGCTATGTATTTCTTTGTTTTTAAAGATGAATTCAAAGGTCACTCACTGCTACAGGCTGCGAGAGAATCAGATGTAGCTCGTATAAAGAAGCATCTTTCTTTGGAAACAGTGAACTTCAAGCATCCTCAGACACATGAGACAGCATTGGTAATATCTCAGGATTTATTAATGGTTTGGAGATATTGTGGCTAACCTAAGCATACTAGGTAATAGTTTAGCAATAAATATTGCAGTGGCAAGTGTTGTAATTCAGACCAACCTGGAATATCCAGTGTCTAGTTAAGCAAATAACTCTGATTAATATTTTGTTCTTAAAGACTAACATAAATGATATAGGCCTGTTTGGATTGTCTAAATGACTGGGTTTTGTTAGAATAGCCTCATTTTAAGCAACAGCAAGCTATATATGTTAACTTTGTTTTGATGGTTTCCAGCAGTTATTAGAAAGGGGAATTCTTGAAAATACTAAAATAAATCCAAAAGCCCATGTGGAATCTTCCAAATTAATAAGCTTCTGGGTGTTTTGGGGGTTTTTCTTCTGTTGTCTTTGTACACCACCAGCTCTTAACTGCCAGCTGATCAGCAAGTAGTGAAACCTGGATATTGCTAGCTGGTTGTTAATGGTAAACTTTTTAATGTTTACAGCACTGTGCTGCTGCATCTCCATATCCTAAGAGGAAACAAGTATGTGAATTGCTGCTGAGGAAAGGAGCCAATATCAATGAAAAAACAAAAGAGTGAGTGGTTACAAATCAGTACTCTTAACTGTTTGCTTTGAAGATTTTGCAAAAGACATTTTGAATTTTTCCTTTTTTTTTTTAAGCTTCTTGACTCCTCTGCATGTGGCATCAGAAAAGGCTCATAATGATGTTGTTGAAGTAGTTGTGAAACATGAAGCTAAGGTATGAGAATCATACTTTTGTTGACATTCATGTGCTGTACAGGTTTTCATACCATGAGAATGGACAGCTTTTGTAAAATAAACTCATAACACATTAGTTCAAACTTCCACAGAAAGAAAATGTGGAAAGGAGAGACTCTCTGTAGTGCTTGATCCCTGCAAGATGGGGAGTTGAATCTCTGTCATGGAAATTTGATTATAGCCTGACAGCTGTGAAGTTTCCAAAACCAGAGGAGGAGTAGGGAATAAAAGTACAGTTTCAGTGCAGAGTTTTAAATTGTTGAAAGCACTTTGACTGAGCCAACACATAGGAAGTTTTCAGTCTGAGAAACCACAGTAAGCCAATGCTTGGTAAAAGCTGTTCTACGTGTTAGCACTGAAGATCTGTGCTGTGAGGAGCAAAATAGTGAATTATTCCTGCTTTTGGTAAAAAATGCAATGGATTATTCCCATGCTTCCAAAAGGGGGTTACTTTATGATTTTTTTATGATATGTTTTTGTTTGAAATGTCATCACCTTTGGAAATACATTAAATATGTTCTTTTTATTAAAGTAAGGATACTACTTGTGAAATGTTCCCAGTCAGCAATGAAAACATCTTTAATACTAACTTGATGGTGGTATTTCTTGTCTGGGTTATTTTTAGGTTAATGCATTAGATAATCTTGGCCAGACCTCTCTTCATAGAGCAGCACATTGTGGTCATCTTCAGACATGCAGGTTGCTGCTGAGTTCTGGATGTGATCCTTCCATTGTGTCTCTGCAGGGCTTTACAGCCTTACAAATGGGGACTGAAAGTGTGCAACAGCTACTACAAGGTATGCTGAGTTATTCAAGATGCACTGTGGTGCTTCAATTTACTTGCAGTTCCCAGTGCTGTCAAATAGTAGTGAAGACTAAGCAACAGAAAAAAATGTTCTACAAAAGACAGTACTAGGTGATGTTTTACTCCTTACTTAACAATATCATTTATTGTCTCGATCAGCAGAGATGAAGATTTTGGGATAATTTTATTAAAATCCTGACGTAGGGTGGGGAGAATCTTGACAGTAGAAAATGAGTTTCGAAAACAAAAAATGCTTACGTGGCGTTTGTGAGTTGAGGCAAGAGTGCACATGGATTTCCAAGGTTTGGACGTTATAATGCATACATAAACTTGATCTGGTCTAATTCTGAAACTGAAATACCAATGCTTTGTTGTTTCCATAATATTCCGAAACATACAGGAAGCACGTTGCTGAGGTCAACTTCCCAAACACTATTAGCTCTAGCAGCTAGAGTTGTAGATAGTAAGCAGAGACAAAACTTGTTGGTAATTGGTTAACTTTATTTCAAGGATTTCCCTTTTAAAAAAATCAAGTTATTTCCTGTCTTAACAAATTTTTTCAACTGCCTACACTTAACCTGTCATGCAATCTCATTTATTTTGCAGAAGGTATCCCATTAGGTAATTCTGATGCAGATCGACAGTTGCTGGAGGCTGCAAAGGCTGGAGATGTGGATACTGTAAAAGTAAGCTTAAACCTCTCCTTAAAAATAGGAGGGAATTTGTCATGGTTTAACCTCAGCCAGCAACTAAACCCCACACAGCTGCTTGGACAATTTCCCCCCAGCAGGATCGGAAGGGAATCAGAAGGGTAAAAGCTGGAAAACTCATGGGCTGAGATAAGGACAGTTTAATAGAGAAATCAAAAGCCCCACGCAAAGCAAAGCAGAACAAGGAATTAGTTCACTACTTCCCATGGGGGGGGCAGGTGTTCAGCCATCCCCAGGAGAGCAGGGCCTCATCTCAGATAAGTAACTTGGAAAGACAAATTCCATCACTACAGATGCTCCCCCCTTCCTCCTTGATCCCCCACTTTATGCACTGAGCATGATGCCCTCTGGTCTGGAATATCCCTTTGGTCACTTGGGGCGACCTGTCCTGGCTGTGTCTCCCCCCAGCCTCCTGCCAGCATGGCAGCACCAAAAGGCCTTGGCTCTGTGTGAGCCCTGCTCAGCAATGACAACATCATCTCTGTATTAGCAGCCCTGTGTGCAGCACAAATCCAAAACACAGCCCCATTCCAGACACTGTGAAGAAAATTAACTCCACCCCAACCAAAGTAGCAGAGAAGTATATGTCAGTGTATAATTTCTCAAAACAAGCAATCAAACAGCCCTTCACTGACTGCTTTAGAATTATGATCTGTGCTAAAAACTTTGTATTGCACAATTATTACAGATTACTGAGTATCATATTCATCACCTCCTGATGTTTGCCTTATATAAAAAGCATTAATAAGTCAGAGGTGTGGATTTGGGAGCAGATGGATTTTTTCCTTAGGTCACAATCTGTAAAAAGTAAAGACTGTAAAAATAATTTTTTTTCATTGAAAACAGTTATGCAAAATTACATGTGTGTAACAATATTCTGTGACTAAATTAGTGGTGTCAGCACTATATGCAGTGACATATGTTTTGTATGGGGAAATTCACAGAAGCTGTGTACAGTCCAGAGTGTGAACTGCAGAGACATTGAAGGACGTCAGTCTACACCGCTTCATTTTGCAGCTGGATATAACAGAGTATCTGTTGTGGAGTATCTTCTTCAGCATGGAGCTGATGTTCATGCAAAAGATAAGGGGTAAACGCTTGAGTCTATTTTCTTGGCAGTTGTAATTGGTCATATTTATCAGCTCTTGAATGTTGTTAGCTGATAAGCATCCTGTTGTTCTTCAGTCATTTTTTTTATTTTCATGGAAATTTCTGTTAGAATGAAGATGTTGAGGATATCCAAAAGCATTTTGCAATACTTAAAATTAGAGCATCAAGAATTTCTCTAGCCCTGTGCTTTTAATTCTCTTTAGTGCTCCGCTGATTAAATTTTTACTGCAATAAAATTCCTGCTATATTAGACTGTGGGGGGAGGGGGAAGGTTTTGTTATGATTTGATATGGTCAGAAGTGCATTGTGTTTTAAGTTTATATCACTTGTTGAAAAAATACCCTATTTTTAAAAAGAGATTTTCCCTTGTTTTAATTGTTTCCAGAGGACTTGTCCCTTTACATAACGCCTGCTCATACGGTCACTATGAAGTTGCAGAATTGTTGGTTAAACATGGTGCAGTGGTCAATGTAGCTGACTTGTGGAAATTCACTCCCTTGCATGAAGCTGCAGCAAAAGGAAAATACGAGATTTGCAAACTCCTGTTGCAGGTATTACATATGCCTTCTTTTTTTTCTTGTTCACTTTGAAATGTAAATGGACTTCTTTGAGAAATTGATTTGTGGTTTCTAAATGATTGTAGTTAAATGTTTTCAGTAAAAGGGATACTGTTAGTACCTGTGTTGTCCTTTCTCAAATAGTAAATGGAAGGATCTCTGCAGGATTCTAATATGTGTCAGAATATTTGCTGAACAAGGCATTAGATGCCTAAGATGCAGCATGTTTATTCTACTGACATACTTACCAACTGTTTTTGGTGTGCACAGCATGGAGCTGACCCTACAAAGAAAAACAGGGATGGAAATACTCCTTTAGACCTTGTTAAAGATGGTGATACTGATATTCAAGACCTCCTTAGAGGAGATGCAGCTCTCCTAGATGCTGCAAAAAAAGGTTGTTTGGCCCGAGTAAAAAAGCTCTGTTCGCCTGACAATGTCAACTGTCGGGACACACAAGGACGGCATTCAACACCACTACATTTAGCAGGTCAGTGTTCTAATTAACTAATTTGATCTAATTACTGTGGTTGAACTTCATATGTCTACACAAGCTTAGAGTGTAGCCTCAAGCTGGAAGATTCAGTACTTTTTCTTTAAAAAAAATTAGTATATTCCGCATATTAATCTTACATTGCTTTTCAAATTGTTTAATTATTTTCCTGTTCTCTCTAGCCAGAGAGGATCTTTTATGGTTTATTGACAGGTTTTAAAACCAAATACTCTTAAGGTAATGCAGTCCTTCGTAATGGGTATTACACTGCCATCACTGGGATTGACAATTTAATTTCCTTTCAAGTAATTTAAGTGAATTACTACTCCTCAGCCTGTTGGGGGTGGTGTTTTGATTCTGTTTATTGTCCTTCTGCAATTCCAGCTGGTTACAATAATTTGGAGGTTGCAGAATACCTCTTGCAGCATGGGGCAGATGTGAATGCACAGGATAAAGGAGGCTTGATTCCTCTGCATAATGCAGCATCTTATGGGGTAAATATCTCAAACTTTCTGAGACTTTGTTTGTCAAAAGTACATTTCATTTCAGTGGTATGTTTTGAGCCTCTGTAGAATGCTTTTGCTATTGAGTTATAATGTGATCTTATTTGTAAGATACAGAATAATTAGGTCGCAGCTTATGTTATAGGTAAAGACTCTTACAAGTTTGTAAAATCACAAATGGAGTTTTCTGACCATGAACACGTAAAAAGCCAGCAGGCTGAAAGGTGTTCTGTAAAATGCCTTTCCTTGCCTGTGCCAGTCAAATTTTATCAGGAAAATCTCACTTTAATTTATATGACTGCTCTTGAGACAGCAATTGTTTTTATGAACTTCCTGAATTTTTGTCCTTTAATCAAGTCTTTGACCAAAATGGTTGGAGAACTTTCCAAGCTGGAAGTTCGGAATCAGGCTTTTTTTCCTTCAGATTCCTCTAGATTTGGAATTTTGTTTTACTCTGTCCTTTTTTCACAAGATAACAAATCTTACTTAACTTTTTGCTGGTATGTCATAGGTGAGGAAGAAAACACCTTGCTTTATACTTTCCTAATCATAATTAAATGCATTCTAAGAAAATTCAGAATTACTCTGATTACAGAGAAATAGCAGTAATAGTTCTGAATCATTTTAGTGCACTGTGGTACCTTGGAATTTAACAGGTGTTTTTACTTTTCCAGCATGTAGATGTAGCAGCTTTACTTATAAAGTATAATGCATGTGTGAATGCTACGGACAAATGGGCCTTCACACCGCTTCATGAAGCAGCCCAGAAAGGAAGGACTCAGCTTTGTGCCTTGTTACTGGCACATGGGGCTGATCCTACTCTGAAAAACCAAGAAGGACAAACACCATTGGACCTGGTCACTGTAAGTGATGGGGCTCCTCCTGGGAAATCTGTACTTATCTATGTGTGACACCTCATTTAAAACTATCCTTTAAAAAACACTAATACAACAACTTCTGCACAGCTTAAAATACTCTGGTTTCTGTGGGGTTCATATGTGCCTGGCAAGGGAAGTCAATAGAGCTTTATAAACCTTCTTTAAATAATTTCTTGCTTCAGGCATCTTATTTCAGTATGGAGTGGGGGGGAAAAGCCCTGAAAACACTAGCAGAATGAATTAATGGCTGTAATTTGACGCTTTGAATTCAGTGCTTATAGTTTGCCTAATACAAAAATTGTGACAATAAAATATAAGCAAACCTTGTAGCAACATAAATTTAAGAAGCTGGCTGTTCAGTTTTGAGGGGTGTTTTTTCTAAGTATTATAATGTAATCCAAAACTACACTCAGAATAACTGTTTTGTTTCATAAATTCTGGTTGCCAGTAGAAGCTTCTGTTCATTTTTTTGTAACAAATTAATTCTGTTTAACTGCCCCTAAATTTTTTTAAAAATACTGAAGTCTTTACTTTTTACCTTTTTACAGCTTTTATGTATAAACAGTTTTTTTATAAACTTTTTACAGTTTTATGTATGCTGTTGGCAGCAAAGTTCATTTATAAGCTGTACTCTAAAATGCATGTTTTCCCAGTATTATTTTGCAGTATAGTTAAGAAATCTGATATAATGATAGTGCATTCTAGGAAAAAACATTGTGCAAAAGATTCCTGTGTTTTAATGAGTTGTTTTCTGTTCTTTAGGCAGACGATGTCAGTGCATTACTGACAGCAGCAATGCCTCCTTCCGCCTTACCGACTTGCTACAAACCTCAGGTTATAAGTGTGTCTCAGACTACAGGTTCTGCAGCTGATTCCCTCTCTTCTGTTCCATCCAGTCCATCCAGTCTGTCTGCTGCAAGTAGTCTTGACAACTTGTCTGGTAGTTTTTCTGAACTTCCCTCTGTTGTTGGTACAAACTGTGCAGAGGGAGCTACCGTTCTGGAGAAAAAGGAAGGTGAGGCTTTCTCAGGAGTGGATAACATTTCTTAACAAATGGTAAAAAGAACACAAAGGTGTGAAGTTTTCCATACATTCATAGAGATATTATGGCATACGCAATATTTACATCTCTTGTGATGTTATTAATGAGGAACAAAAGTTTGAAAGTCTTATACTGCAAAGATTTTACTATTTTCCCCTTACAGAGCCTTTAAAATGTTTTTTGCTGAACAGAACCAATACAGTGAATTGTGTTTTAAAAGAGAAGTAGAATGAAATTTGGCTGCATACCAAGCAGTATTTTACTACAAACCTTTAAGAGGCTGTTCTTACATCAGGTATCTTAAAAAGGTTACTTCTGTGACATTTTATTTGTCAATATATTTTCTGTAGTAACTTGCATTCCTGGTAGCTGGTTGGCTTGTTCTGTGGAAGCACAAAGACTGCTCTTAGGGAGGTAGAAGAGCAGATTAAGTTGCTACTGGTTAGTGACACACATATTTAGTCCACAAAAGACCAGGCATTTCTGTCTCTCTTTGTTGCCACAGACAGGGGGAGATGTGTATGCCTTATTTTACAATACAAGTATGAATGTACATTGTTTTTCTTCTTGCCCAGTTTCAGGTGTAGATTTTAGCATTAATCAGTTCGTGCGGAACCTTGGCCTTGAACATCTAATTGACATATTTGAGAGAGAACAGGTAAGTGGTTATATTTATTTCCAGATCCTCTGGGCTAGAAAGCAATGGAATAAACAGTGACTGGTTAGTATCATGCAATACGATTTTAAATGAGTGACTGTCAAAATGAGTGGAAAGAAGTAAAGGGCTGTAACTGGATTTTTAATTGATATATAAAATAAATATATGTTAAAATATATGTGTATATATTAACAGATGGGGGCCATAATGTTCATGTCAGTTTAACAGTTGTAGCAATGTATCCTTTCAGTGATATAAATGACAGTTAAAATAAGTAGTCTGTGTTAATCAGTAATTAAAGTGTTTGAATACATCTAGAAGAGTATTTCTCAATCAGAAACATGGTCATTGCAAGGAGTGCAAGTTACAATTTGTAGTTTGTAGCATGTTTATTTAAGACAAAAAGTTAGAAGATAGCAGTTGAATAAAAGTAAAATATGAAAATAATACACTGAAGCCTCTACTGTTCCTGCTCTTTTCACACTTGCTTTTTCTCACATCCATTGTGAGGTATATTTTCACTGTTGTTGGCAAGTTCTAGTACAAAAAAAATGTGGTCTTGCTTTCGTTATAGATAACATTGGACGTATTGGTTGAAATGGGACACAAAGAATTGAAGGAGATTGGCATTAATGCTTATGGCCATAGGCATAAAATCATAAAAGGAGTTGAAAGACTTATTTCTGGACAACAAGGTATATGCTTATTTTAAATTCTCACATAATACTGCCTTTACATAATAATTTTTTGTAAATTACTTATCTTATTTGAAATTGTATCTCATTAAAAAGAAATGGTAATAAAACCTGACCTAAAAATGGCACTTCCGTGTGGTAAGAATGTCTTCGGACTTGAAACTTGAGTACTTTTATTTATGCTGTGAATTACTCTGAATCTTGCCTTTCAGTTCTCTGATTTCTCTGAACTCTGATTTATATTTTTCCCTGGACTCTGTACAGGGACTGGTTGCTTGCTGTGTCACTGCTTAGAGATGAAATGAATTCTGAAGTAAACAAAAGCTTACAAGTATTTCCCCTGTTGTGTGAATTAGTATATTGAGCTAAGCATGGACAAATGGGTTAGTGGATCTAAAACAATGATTCTTGCTAAGAGAAGGATAAATCAGTGTCTACAGAGCAGAGAAAATAATTGCAGTTTCTGAAACTATGTTTTATTACATTCACATACATTTTCCTGTTTTATTAAATTCACAGGACTTAACCCATACCTGACTCTAAATACTTCAGCTAGTGGAACTATTCTCATAGACCTTTCCACTGAAGACAAGGAATTTCAGTCAGTAGAAGAAGAGGTAAATGCCATTCTTTGTAGTCTCTCAGTATTTTTGCTACTCTTACTAAAGAAGTAGATAAAGAAGTATTGGTAGACAATTCAACAGTGCAGTAAACATCACTAAGTTTAAGAAAAACCTGCATGAGGATACTTCAGATCCCCAGCTTTGACTGCACCACTTAAAATATGTGCTCATGTCTGTAACTTTCTTCTTTCTTATATTATTATTGCTTGTACTTTTTTAAAAAACTCTACTATATATCAAGTCTCTTCAATATAACATAAATTCTGTGCTACCAAGGGATTGCCTGTTTGTCATACACAGTTTTACATCACTTCCTTTCAAAGTGCTGTAATCACACAAGGCAAAATTCTGAACAAGCACAATTTTAAGGAGATTAGTGACAGTTTTCTCCAGTTCAAAAACTAGACCATGGAGCAGACAAAATACTTTGTTGTTTTTTTTTTTTTTAAATCATTAAACCTGTTCATGTGCATTTACAAAATCTGGTGTTACTTAACAACCACTCACCTAAAAATTTCTCTTACGATTTTTAATTGTGTTAATACATAATTAGTTCTTTTCATTATTTGACTTGTGTAAAGGAAACACGTGTTGAATGTGTTCTGAAAGAATGTAATCCTCTTTGAATTCTCAATTTTAGATGCAGAGTACTGTCCGAGAGCACAGAGATGGAGGACATGCTGGTGGAGTCTTCAATAGATACAACATCTTAAAGGTGCCTGTTGTTTTTTTAGTGGTTTTATGCCTTTGGATTTTTGTCTAAAAGTAACATATCCATAAAATGTTCTACACTTGTTTGAGTTCAATAATGTGACAAGATGTGCCATTCTGAGACATGCACAGGATAAAGATCATCTTCCGGGGAAATTCAAAGATTTAAGTTCATACAGGAAAGCTACTTATGGGTTAATAGTCAGAAAGAAAGTTTATGAGAAGACATAGAGAAAATCTCAGTGAAAACTGGAGAATTTTTGAAGAAGGAAAAGCAAAACTTTTAAACTCTTATTTGGTTTGATTTAACATCAAACAAGTGTACAGGACCAGACAGTAGACAAGTTTAAATAATCTAATGGAATTTTGTTTTGTATTTATGTAGTTTTCTCTCTGAAGTAATGGTAATTTTCATAACTATTTTGATTTGCAAGTAAGTACTACTAAGATTTATTCTGAACTGAAGTTACAGTGGAATTGCTATGCTACATCTACAAGACTGCAATGCCCAGCATACCTCTGCAGGGAGTATGTAATTTACTTTCTTTTCAAAGTGCTTCACTTCTTTTGGAAGTGTTCACGGAAGGCATTTCTTAATTTACTGATTGATCTTTTTAGTAGTGATTTTGGCATCAAGAAGAATTGTGACTGAGCCTGCTAAATTTAAATTAGAGAGTATTTAATTTAAGGATTATTAGCAAGGAGTTCTGTAAAGTTAATTGATTCTTACGTATATAGTTATTATTTACTTATCATACTACAACAATCAATTTGTGCAGGATAAGTCAATTTGTGTTTCATAGAGTCCCAAGGAAAGTATTCTTGTTCCAGTGGCAGTGTAACTGCACTGTAGTTTAGTGGCTATAGGTTGTACATCTGTCCAGTAAAGTGAACAGAGTTTTTTGGTGTCATTTTGGCTGTTCCAGATTCAGAAAGTATGCAACAAAAAACTATGGGAAAGATACACTCACAGGAGGAAAGAGGTCTCTGAAGAGAATCATAACCATGCCAATGAAAGGATGCTGTTTCATGGTGAGAACTTGAAATGCACTTTACCAACTTACTTCAACGGCAGCACTCTTTATTGGAGGGTTTCTACTGTCTCAAACAAAGTAAATTTCCTCAGTGTGAGTAGGTTCTAGGTTTTACATGAGCTTTTAGGAGCAAGTGTTTGTGCATTTCACAAGGGATGATACAATGTACTGTATCATTCTGAAGTTTGCATCTCCTTGTCTCTCCTCCAGGAGACTTCAAAGACCTAAGTGAAAACGTATAAGCAATTACGAATGAAGATTAAGTAGTGTGCCTCCTCAAGTCTGATTTTATCAGCTGTATGACCAAAATTATTAAAGGTCATCTGTTTAAGGATTCTGTCTAAGGATTGTTTTGGGGTGGGATTTTTTTTGTTTGTTTTCTTTGTTTTATAAGATGATAAGTTAGTTTTGTTCAGCATTCCAGAAAAGATAGCTTATCATTAGCAAGGTAAAGCCAACTGAAGTCTTTCCTGTGCACAAATAACAGAGTTTGTCCTGGTGAGCAAAGTTCACAGTGCGTGTTCATAAGGAAGGCTACATTGTTCCCCACACAGTGGGAATGAGTGATTGAATTGTGACATGTACAAAAATCTGTGAACTGTATTTTCAATGTTTTCCTTGCTTTCTCCTAGGCTCCCCGTTTGTGAATGCAATCATTCACAAAGGCTTCGATGAGAGACATGCCTATATAGGCGGCATGTTTGGAGCTGGGATTTATTTTGCTGAAAATTCTTCCAAAAGCAATCAATATGTGTATGGAATTGGAGGTGGAACTGGATGTCCAATTCACAAAGATAGATCTTGCTATGTTTGCCACAGGTAAGTCCCTTGAAAGATTTTGCTTTTGTATATTGTGTCCTAGACTTAATCAATGCAGCAGTGTCTCTCTGAAGAAAGATTTGTTTGGTAACCAGACCTTCTCAGTACTCTCTGTATGCTGGGCCTAATAGAAACTCTCAGAAAACTTTGATATTTAAGTCCTAAAACCTTCGACTATCTTCAGTGCATTTAACCATATCTTTGCTCTTAACTTATTATTAAAATCAGACCTAGGGAGCCAGAGAGTGAAGAGGATCTGCTAGATGCTCATGTGAAAGATGCAGCAATATGAGTTTAGTTCATTGCCTGTTACAGAGAAAGGAGAAATTCAGAGATATTCAGATGCAGTATTTCTTTGAGGGGAATGTGCTTTGTAACAGTCAGCCCTCACATCGCTGCTTTTTCACACACTGAAATAGAGATGTAGATCTCTGGATTCTGCCACTAACTGAGTTCTTGAATCCACTTTCCAACCTGTTATGGCTTACCAACACCATCAGTTCAGAATAAACTCTTATGTCTTGGAGTCAGTTTTGGTGGTGGCAGTAATTTCAACCAGAAGAATATTTAGTGTTTGTATGCATCCTGTTTTACATTGGTTTACAAGGATAATGTCATCCTTCCAGTATCCTTGAGTCTCTCCCCCTTTTCATATTGCTTACTGTTTTCTGGCACTCTCAAATAATGAGGATCATCTTCCAGAGTTACAGAGGATGTCAGAGTATTTTCATGCTTTCTAAAGTTTTGAGTAAGGAGGGGTTTTTAGTTTGTCTTCTGCAAAGAGTGAGAAAAGCAAAAGTTTTGGCAGAGTGAAATGGTTCATAACCTTGGTCGATAAAAATGCCAGGATTCCATTGTCATTGCAGTAGGTACATGTATACATAAATGAGAGGCCTTGTTGAGTCTTTTCATAGAAACAGCATAACAAACTGACAAATGCTAGCCTGAGGTATTTTACATTGAACCAGAGTTTGCACTTGGCCTTGATGTTGACTTGGCTGTTGGATACAAATCTTAGCATTAGAGCACCTGTGAATTATGTTTTCAGGATGAGTAATGGGGGGAGGGGATAAAAAACTTTTTCCTAAAAAAAACCAAAAAAAATGAAAATAAAAAAGTAACACACAAAGAAAAGGTGATGGCAATCTCTTGAGTACATTGTTAAACATGTTTTTTACAGTAACTAAGATAAACATTTTTCCATGTTACTACCAACTCTTTCCTTGGGCTAGAGCTTTCCAAAGTGAGTGTAACTTTTGTTCAGCAAAACAGAACCTGAGAAATTTATGAACTATGAAAGCTGACTAAAGTGGCTTCAAGGTTCAGTCATAAGCATTGTTATTCATGGTCCCCTTTCCCTTTCAACACAGGCAGTTGCTCTTCTGTCGTGTAACATTGGGCAAGTCCTTCCTGCAGTTCAGTGCGATGAAAATGGCTCATTCTCCCCCAGGACATCACTCAGTGACTGGGCGGCCCAGTGTGAATGGATTGGCATTGGCAGAGTATGTCATTTACAGAGGAGAGCAGGTAAATAGTTTTGGGGTTGGTTTTACAGAACCTCTTTTGTCTTTTTCAAAGGCATGTAAACCACTGGGGGGTTTTTTACTAGGTTTGTCATGCTAGGACTTACTTTTGTCTTAGAACAAACTCCAGCTGCAGTTGCAGGTGAAAGGATGCATGTCTCCCGAATGATCCAGGGATTTTTACCTTTGATGTTTTGCCCTTTTTTCCTTTAGCATTAATAATGTTTTCTCCTCCATAACAAACACTCTGCATTTATCCAGAGAATGAAATAATGATAAACAATGTGTGTGTCACTCTTCCAGGCTTATCCAGAATACTTGATTACTTACCAGATTATGAAACCTGAAGCCACCACTGATGCTTAAGAAAAGTTACTCGTGGGAAACCATCAGACTTTGGATGCGAAGATATCAATGGCTGCCATCCCAATAATTAGAAGTTTTTGTTGAAAAACTTCCCATTCCCAGGTGGTGTGGTAGCAAATGTGAACAAAATATAGCAGTTTTGACTTGCTAAAGCTTTAATAATGTACAGTATGTTTTTCTAAAATTTCAGAAATGTCCTCTTTTTCAGCACTTTAACAGATACCATTCCAGGCATAAACTGGGGTTTGGCTGTACTAAATTATAAACAAAAATTAACTTGAAACAATGGTTTTATACAATACTGCATTCAAATTTAGCAGAAATTGTAATGGTCTATACAGGAACTCATTTTACTAATACTGTGTTCTTTAAAACACTGCATTTACACTGAAAACATTTTCATTTGTAAAACTGTAAATAAGAGCTTTTGTACTAGCCTGGTATTTATTTACATTGCTTTGTAATATAAGTGTTTTAGAACTGCAATCTTGTACAAAATGTTCTTTCCAGATGTTAGTTTGTTCATCTCTGTTTTCTCATGCAAGATAGATTTAAAAAGTCAAATTTTTTCGGGTTTTATCGCTTAATTGTGAGAGAGAAAGCAAATTTTATCTGAGGAGGTTTAGAAATATCCAACTTTAGATTGAATACACAAATTTTTGTTCTGTATTTTTATTTATGAAATATACATTCCTGAGAATGATGGGCTATGAAAATAGAATGTTCCAGACAAATACTAAAGTGGTTTTCCACCTACTTCCTAGAGTTGCATATTTTATTTCTGTAAAATGCCTTTTGAAGTTTTTTATTTAACTATAGGTATAGTTAACCTGTATCCTGACTTCAAGGCTAGTAGACCTTGCAAGTTACAGTTTTAGTAAATTATTTTCTTTGAATGTAGATGGAAAATTAACCTCAAGAAGTTTTTTCTTGAGTTTCTCTTGCTTACATTTAAGCCAGGACGTTAAATAGTGTATTCCTAATATGAGGGCAAACAACTTGGCCTTTTTTGTGTGCTTATTTTGGTAGATTAATCTACCTGTTGGTGCCCTCAGAATATGAGCATTGCAAGGTGGAAATGTTAAAAGCCATCCTGTCATCTCTGGTGTCTCTTCCATGTTAACGTTCAAGCTGTGGTTGAAGCAGGTGTGTAGGAGTGTGTGTGTCTGCTTTCAGCTGAGTGCAACTGCTGGGGCTGCACCTTCTGCTCCCAGCTCAGCCAGCTGGGAGGGGAGGAGCAGCTCTGCCACAGCAGCAGCTGCCTTTGGTAGCCCTGGTGAGGCCCCTTGGACAGAGGGAGAGGGCAAAAGGTGCAGCCCCTGTCCAGGTCTCACTCAGGGCTCCTGACTGCACCCACCTGCTCAGTCAGCACTGTCATGGCTCTCGTGTGTATCCTGCTTTTCTGCCATCTGCAGTTTTTACCTACATATTTCAAAAATATGTAAATACAGATTATAAGTTACTTGGGGTTAAAGTGGGTAGGAGTATATTTTAGTTGTTTAATATTTCTACATACAGAACGCTGTCCCAGAAGACAATTCGTTTGCAGGGCATGTTGTCTTACCATGGTTTTAAATGTAGTAACTGGTCAAGATAATGAAATCCTCTTGCTGATGTGGTGGTTATGTGATTATGCTCTATGTAAAAATGTATTGAACCTTACCCAGTTATGTGAGGAATAAGATTGCAGAATTCTTGCAGAAAGTAATATTGGCTATGAATTAAAAAGGCTTTGATTTTTAGGTACTTTCTCCCAGCATGTTGCCTGTTCCTTAGGTATAGTAATGCTGGAATTTGTGTTCATGCAAAATCTGTTAATTATGTTTAAAATTTTTTTGTTATTGCTAAAATGCTTCATTCTATATGAATGATCACCTAATGTCTTGTAAAATATTGTGGTATGATAGCATTTTAAGTGGTACCACAATGTTGGTTTTGTCTGTTTGGGGATTTTTTGAGCTGTTTTTTTGCATGACATACCTTGCACTCTGAAGATGGAAGCTGTAATGATTTGATAATACTGACTGTTGAGATGAACCTTTAATCCCTTGTGCAATTAGTTCTGCTTTACTCATCTTGAAGTGTCTTTACATGTACTGTATGACATTCCATATCCATTTAACACTAAATAAATTTAATTCACTGGTTTTCTGGTAGCATGGGAGTAATTACAGATGTAGTGTGTTAACCCATCGTTTTAAATGTAAGCATGCACAATGCTGTAACAAACTGCATCACTGGAGGCAAGATTAATTACATTAAGTAGAAGAGCTTTTAATGTGGATGAAAACCTGTAAGCTCTGTGGAATCTTGTAGTTTGATATATGGCTAACTAACAGCTTTAGCTAACAGTGAAAATGTTTTAGTGATAAACCCAGAAGTAAGCTTCAATCTGTGCACTTAAAACTCCATTATGTGGTCCAGAGCTGAGAAAGAAAACTTCTTACATTGGTTTTGTAAAATGAAAAGGAACCTCAAGAGTCTTACCTTTCAGATAATTGCATGGGTGTGATACATACGTGAGCAACAACAGGAGGAACTATTTAGATCACTGGTAGTATTGCAATAAGGAAGTAATTTTATTTCAGTAGGACCATATATGGTGGAAGGTTTCCAAAAGCAGGTTTGTATAGAAGACTTAAATAGACATGAGCACTAGAGGGCAGGAAAGCAAATGTTTTCTAAGATTAATGGTAATGAAAACCTTCAGAGGGTCTGGAGAACACAACTTCTGATAAAATTGCTCCTGAAAATTCCATCTATCGAGGTTGCAAAAAATTACCTTTCCATTCTGCATTAGATTTGGTTTTGTTTAATTAAATAATTAGTATAAAAAGAAGCTATACCATTAAGCAAATTGAAAATATTGGCATCTTTTCTTAAATAATTTACTCGTAAATTAGACTTTAATTCTTAGAAATCAAGAAACAGTTCAGCCACACTCTTCTATCTTATATAATTGAAAAAGTTGATTATCCATGCAGTGCACGTTACAGAGGTATGTTGGCACTCACTTTGAATGCAAGTGACTGCCTATAAAGAAGTTGCCACTGTCCTTGCTACTCTGAATTTGCTCATTAGACGTGTGTATATGTGAGTACACACACACTGGCTCACTCTCTGAAAAGAAAATTAAAAGAAGCTTTAAAGATGTCTTTTCCTGCAGAACATCATTGTCAGTGAGAGTGTTGCAGCCTAGGAGCCATGTCCCCTTCTTTGGCCCATCTCCTGAACTTAATATAATAAAATGGATTTTCTCTTCCACAGGAAAGAGCCCCATGGGTGGATTTCCTTCTGCCTTCCAATTAAAAAAATGGTATAGAGACCTGCTTGGTGTTGAGCTGAAGCAGCCAAGGCTGCCGCCTTGCCTTCAGTGCCCTGGCAGTGAGACTGACTGAGTCCCCTCTGTGGTTCTTGGAGCTGTGCTGAAGTTGCAGGAGGAGGTGGAGGTGGTGCCAGCAAGGGAAGTGCTACAGTGGAGGGCATAAGGGGAGGTGTGTCCCTCTTCTTGCCCCTGTGCAGCAAGTATAAGCAGTGGTGCTTCTGAGAGGATCAAGGGGTTTCTTCCCTCTCCCTGTGGCTCTCTGCATCAGAAAAAGCTACAGGCAGCCAGAACAGAACACAGAAGAAAAAGCATGTAGATGACTGGTTTGAAGATAACAAGTTCTGCCCTAAAAGGGGCAAGGTTGGCAACTGAGAGAAGACAGACAGGATGGAGAGAATAGCAGAAATAATAACCTGCAAAAAGAGAAAGGCAAATTCTACACATACTGAAAAGGCGTGGTAGGAATAACAAATCTAAGTGTTAGGAATGGGCGAAGTAGTTGTGGTACATCAGCTTCCCAATTTATGTTTGACATAAAAAAGCAAACAAACATTCATGTGTAGACATTACAGGCATTTCAAAAGGGCTCCTCCTGAGAAGACCACACATGTTTTAGAAGGGGAAAGTTGCAGCCAATTCAAAACATTAATATTAGACCTGGGAAAAAGTGTGTGCAACAAAAGAAATAGGATTTAAATACCAAAGGTAAATGCCCTGCACAATAGATGTTCAAAACTTTGGGTTTGAGGCACTGATTATCAGAGACAAGCTGAAAACCCCTGGTAGACAGAAGAAGAGCAAAGTATGTCACATTAAATTATCCACGTGAATTTTGTATAGTAGTAGGAAGTATGTGGGGAGGTGAGGATTTCAGTGCAGCCAGAAAATCCGAAGGAAGTGGAGGTGAGATCCATCTCTCCATCTGCAATCTTGATAAAACTGGTTCATTTATGTTATGTTTGTGTTCCAGCTAGGGTCTTCCTGCGTGGCACCAAAGGTGATGGGGGTGGCTCCTGTCATGTGCAGTGACACAGCTGGGGGAACAATTCCTTGCAGAGTTTTTAAGCAGTTTTCAAAAGTATTTGTAAACCATAACGTTTAAAACAAATGTGAATTGTTTAAGGAGCAAAAGAAGATGCACCAGTGCCTAAGACTGTGTGATTGAGGCCTTTTATAGTTGGAAAAGCAGCTGCTAATGCTGTGTACAGATCTGGAGTGGGGAGGATTAATATTGAATAGTGCAGGTGATAGAAGTAGCCTGAGAAACTGACTGGGAAGAAGTTGCTTTTTTCAAGGCCAGAGGTGTCTGTCCAGCTGCTCTTCAAAAAGGTAACCTTTGCCAGCAATGCATTTGGAAGCTTATTTCACAGCAAGAAATTTAGTCAATTTTGGGGGGCTGTGGGCATCATGGATCAGTAGATGTGCACAGAAATAGAATTTCTTACTAGCCTGATAAAGAAGCTGGTAGGTAAATGAAGCAGGTAAATAAATTAAGCAAATAGGTTGGACTCAGTCTTGGAGGTCTTTTCCAATCTTACTGATTCTGTGATTCCATGAAAGGAAAAAACATCTTGTTGCAAAAGTGAGTAACAGTAAATCAATTAGTCTATATAATATTTATGAACCAACTGAGGGGGATATTGTAGCTTTTTAGTCAAAGTAGAAGGTGACAGCAGTTAATTATTAATTATTAATTATTGTTGTTATGTCAGATAGTGAGCTACTAAGCAGTCCAAAAGTGTCATCTTTAAATAAACTTGTATATGATGACCAATGTCTGATAGTGGTTCCTTATTTGAAGCACTGCAAACATGAAATTAACTAATTAGATTTGAAATTAAAGAGGTTTACTTTGAATATTAAGTATTCATTAGAGCACTTGTTTTCATCAAACAAAGTCTAATTCAGTATTTAGAGAAAAACCTACTTGGCAGTTGGGTACTAAACCTTAAAGATTTATAAACAATCAAAAAATACATAAATAAGTGCAATTTTACAGACAGCATAGTTTCAGTAATAACATGAGGCCCCTGAAGCACATTGTGTCAAAGGTGCTATTTAATGCAAAGATTCTAAACCAAATAATCAGACAGTGAAATAAATCTGACTTCAAACTAAATGAACTGATGTTAAAGCTTATTTCAAAATATTAGGAATGTGAAAATGCACTAGGAACTGCAAAATGATAGTTTTTAAGAAAACATTTTCCTGTTGAGAGTAGATCTCTGAATGGAGAACCATTTAACGTATTACTAGAGATGATTTCTGAAGGTGCAGAACAGACCTTGAGAAACAAAGGAGGGAGCAGGCTTGTGGATGTGTATGTAATTGACTGAGCATTTCAGAGTGGTGGCAACTACATTAAGAGAAAATCAGGTCAGTGGTACACCACAAGGTCTGAAATAGTCCACACTAAGTTAAAGTGTCTTGGTAAGGAGGATGTATCAGAGAAACATGCTGCTCTTAAGTGTGTCAGATTGGTGAATTTCTGACATAAAACACTTGCAGTGAACCTTCAATCCAACATCCTACATACATGTGCCATGTAAGCATTTTGAGTAGCTTTAAAAGCCTCTTGGCAATCAGACTCAAAATGAGATGGAGAGGCAGAATGATGAGCTAGCTCATTTCAAGCATCCTCAGTAGTAGTACAGAGCAGCTAAGTCCTGGGGGGAATACTGATGGGAATAACCCATTATGGATAGGATTGAACAAACATGGAAACCTGCTTTTTAATGTAATTTTGTATTAGACCATATTCCAAAGCACTTCTGAAATACCACCTGCTATTAGAAGTGTTCTTAGTCAATTATAAATTTGTAAAAACTAATAAAAAGAATAGATACTAATAAAATACAGAAAGAAATAATAGTAATTTCAGGCCTGAAGCAGTTAAGTGGAGTATTTCAGTTAAAAGGAAGATTTCACACTTACTGCAAATAGATTTATTCAGGGACTTTAAAGTTTTGGATAGTTTAGTTCATTTAACTACCATGTGTCTGCTGTAGGGACATAGTCCAGCAGAAATACTGAAATCACGGCAGTACTTTGCAAGAGGCACAAGAACCTTGTACATGTGGCAAATTTTAAAAGCCAAGGACTCATACAAAGTAGTCCATAAACTCTTGGGTTTAGGTATCCTCTTCTATGTCTTCTGAGACTTCCTTCCCCTTTCTCAGAAATACCAGCTTTTCAGTAAAGCAGTTGAACAAAATGTGTGAGTTAAATATTTCATATATCAAGTTTTAGTTTTGTTTAGTCTTTTATAAAGAAGAAAGAATAATGGTGTGACTTTGTACAATTAATAGCTTAAATATTGTGTAATAGGGTTCATTGTTATGTTTTACAGATGCTTTATTTCAATGTCAATAAATAACGTATTTTCCTTTAAAAAAACAAGCTACAAAATAGTTCTTAATATGTCTCCTTCACTGGACTGAATTTATAATATGTATTTGGTGAGTTTGTGGTTCAGCATGTTTAACCTTTTTAAAATACTATTAAAATTTGGGGTTTGGACTCACTGACCTGCTAGTTTTAGCATAATGAGTTATATCTGTAAGCACACATTTGCCTCATAATTGTGTTAGTCTTAGGAAAATTAATCAGAACTATATTTATACCATAACTTAGCAATACAGTGTTTTAAGGTTATTGAGCAGAATAGTTATCATCTCATAGTCAGACACATTGCATTCTCCCCTGTCATGCTACCAGGATTTCCCAAGCAAATTCATTATGTCCTTTAGTTTTAAAACTGACTTTTTTCAGGTTTCTTCTTTTTTGCAGCATTTTGTCTCTTTAGACCTAGCAGAATTACTTAAGTGTGGCTGCTTTTGCACTTTCTCCCTTGTTGCAGAGAGCAGGGATTTGCCAGCATTAAGCACCTCAGCTTCTCGGTTCAGAGCCTGCCCCTCTCTCTGATCTGAACAAGCACAAGAAATCCATTCTGTGGGGCTGCCAGCTTCATGATTTAAAAAGAAGTGATGTGGGTGGCTTGTGACACGAATGCACACATCCTAAATGAACAGCAGTTTCCATGGGGATGTCTGTACCTGTAATAGCAGACAGTCACGTGTCATTTTTATTGCTGGAAATTCCTGTTTCTCTACAGCATTCTTCATAATTTTGTCTCGTTTCTTTTTTCAGCCCAACTCTGTAAAAAAGTGATTTGACATGGAGTTCTGTGATAGTCACAATATCCACTGAGAAGCTGAAAGACATTTGGTTCATAAAAGGGAGGTTCATCCACCTTGGTCCCAGGTAACTTCACACAAAAATATGCTGTGGTGCTTTCAATGTACACCTTTTAAAAGCAAATTATCATAGAATCCTGGAATGGTTTAGGTGGGAAGGGACCCTTAAAGGTCATCTAGTCCAGACCCCTGCAATGAGCAGGGACATCTTCAACTACATCAGGTTGCTCGGAGCCCTGTCCAACTTGAATGTTTCCAGGGATGAGTGATCTGCTACCTCTCTGAGCAACCTGTGCCACCGTTTTACCACCCTCATTGTAAAAATTAGATTAATTCTGGCTGCTATTAAAGAAGTTATATTGCAACTGGTAATTTTAAATCTTGTATTTGAGAAGCAGAAAATGACATATCGTTCTAGAGGTATTTTATTTACAGACCTTTGCTTGCTTTGAAATAGAATATTTCTATTCTAGATGTTAAATCTTAGGAGTAAGATCACATCATAATAAAACTGTTTGCTCTTTTTAGTTTGAAGTAAATAAGGAGTATCTGCCTGAGTGAAAAGGAACAATGTCCAGTTTGTATTTATAGTTTAGGATTAAAAAACGTAAGTTGGGGAACATACACCACTAACTGTTGAGAACAAGGTAGACTCATCTGCTCGCTGCTGATGAAAAATGCATGTGAAATCTGTAGCTCCAATGTGGAAAGCAGGACAACCGAGACCACCAGTTCTGCCAATCAGTCATTCACATTTCCCACTGTTTTCCTCTATTGTAGCAAAATGTGAGAAGCTGCCCTCAGGCCACACAAACAATGCTCTTTATTGGTCTTTACTGAGGCATGATCGGGCATCTAATGTGGAGACTGCCAGCCTCAAAGAAGTGCTAGTGGATGACATCTGGCAGCCTGGCTTTGCTACAGATAGATTTATGAGCTGTGAAAGATGGTCAAATTAACATCTTCTGCATTCTTGATAGGATTAAGGTTTCTGGGACATGCACCATTTGCATATTGCCCTGACTTACCACATCAGTATTGTGTTTGTGGCTCATTTTAATAGATTGGGAGGCAGTGGGGGCTTTCTCCCTTTACATCCTACGCTTTTCCAGTCAGTCCCGGCAGTGGCGCGGCTGTGTTGGTGTAACAGACCTAACAGAAATCATACTTCTTGTTCTGACTTCTTCCAGCTACAGCCTTAATGCCGTCAGGAGTAGCAGCAGTTGTACGAGCTGTTTTGCTCAGGGAAGGATGCTCTTCACTGGGGTGAGCTCACACAGGCACACACGAAGTTTAATGATAATGCATTTCTATCAGAGTCCACAACAGCTATCCCTAGGAGTTAAAGAGAGATCTGACAGAAGCTACCTTTCTACAGCCTCAAGCAATCATTGAAGGTCTTGGAAGGGTTAATTTATCAATAGAAATGTAGCTGAAAACTCAGTTAGCCTTAAATCTCTGTCCCTTCACCCCCTCCCCACACAAGACTTCGACCACATTTTTGTTATTATTATTGTTTATTTTATTTCTAAATGGTGATCATCCAGCATTGGTAAAATATAGTTTGTGCTTGTTACTAGACTGGAGATGGCTTCAGTTTGCTGTGTGTGTTGAGTGACAATGGCCACACACCCCTCACAATGTTCCCCAGCCTTGGGGTGCCTGTGTGGGATAACTGGGTTAACACCACAAGCCTGTGCTGAACAGGATTCCAAAGGTGCCCAGAAAAGAGGGGATATCCAACAAACTACTGTTTTAAATTTACATATGCCAGTTATTTACTCTCACTTTCCCTGATTTACAATTAGCTGGTACTTCCTCTCAAGCACAAATGACTTCTACTGCAAGTGATGTGTGATGGAAATACTTTCATTAACCTCATTCAGGGGTTAGCTCCAAATTTCCCACAAGAAATCTACTCCACTGGCACCTTAGTTTGAATAATTTGAAAGGAGCTTGCACTGTGAGAGTCCCATCACTCCATCAGGTTGTGGGCAGAGGAACTACAGAGGTGGAAACGTGCATGAGCATCAGTGTGACCTGCTGAGGCAGCCAAGAGCGTGAAGAAGGCAATGAAACATCTGCACAACCATTGCAGGTGAGGAGGACCTATGTAAAAGGCAGACCAAGCTGTGTCCGATTATGTTGTGGTATCATTAGGCATATACGCCTAATTTTGTGGTGTTATTTCATTACTAAGCTGCGTTTACTACATTAAAAGGAGGAAGGCAACCAATGCCAGGTGATTTGGGCTCTGCCCTCCAGCCTGGCGCTGGCAGAAAGGGCCAGATGGCTCCTCTTGATGTCCCAGTCGTGTGTTTTCCCCATAGGTGCCCCTGCACGTGGCTGACCCCCACCCCAGGCCTCCCTCGTCTCCCAGAAATGAAAATAGAAGCTTTATCTCCCTTGGGTCTGTAACAACTCCCTTCTCAAACCAAACTAGGTTTTGTTTTCCGCTGCTGTTTCCCTACGTGACCGCGGCCGCACGGAGTTCCCGGCTCAGAGGTGCCCGCTGGAAGACGCCGTCCCGTTCCAGCTGCCGCTCGCCGCGGCCTGACAAAGCTCCGGCAGCCCCGAGGCCATTGAGATGCTGCCGGTGTGTCCGTGCGCGGCGGGGCGGGGGCTGCAGGCGCTCATTGGCCCCGTGCTGGGTGGGATGACATCGGGCCCCGCTCTCCATAGGGCCTCCAGCTTGCCCCGACGTCTGCTGAGGGCTGCGAGAGAATAGAGCTCAGGGGAGAAAACCACGCACTACACCCTCTGGGCTCCAATGAGAGCACAGGCAGCTTCAGCTAGGGATAAAAGAACTTTTTTTAAAAAAGAGACTGTAGTCTTGGAGCTGCTATTAACGGGAGATGAATTGCAAGAGACCATTTCATGCCAAGAGACTTCAGAGAGCAGCATCCCCAAGAGCCATTAGCTCTCAGCGAGAGTCGTGCTGAAGCCCTTTGCTGTCAGGACAAAAGCATGCATATAAATTTTATACCATTTGTCTTTGAGCAGAAACAAAAGATCGGCTCTAAATCCTCAACATCTTGTCTCGACTAGCACAAAATAATACAGTCTTGTGTGTCTGTCTTGTTACTCTTTTCCCATCAGAAGAATACTGGTGATAAATTTATTCATAATTTTGGAAGATTTTGCTCTCAAAATTAAAAAAGAAGCAGCAAACACATGGAGTTGAGGCTATATTTATTCCTGTTAGTGCAAATCATGCTGCTGCTAAGCATGGTGACTTTGGGAAGTGCACAGTACTTTTATAAATTGAAAAGAAACAGCTTTAAAAGGTTAGCAACTACACTTTCTTCTCCTGCTTTTCACTGAACTAACTCCGAGGATGATACATCTCATGCATTTTCTAGTTACAACTGCAGTCTGAAAAAATGATTTTTTTTTTTTCTTTTTCAACCAAGAATTCAAGCCCTATAGACATTTTGGGACATAAGACTTTAATTTACTCATGAGAGAATATCTGCTGGGTCCAGTAGTCAGATTGAATATGGGCTCTGTAAATAATCTGGAGAATAAAATGCTTTAAGACATTTTTTCTTAGTTAAGAGTGTGTGCTGAAATAGATACTACATACAATTTTGTATTTTAGGATTTGGATCTTTATAATTGGACCAGATTTTGTCCTATGGATTTCCTTTGTTAAATAGATATTTTAGTACTTTGTGAATGTGTAATAAGAAATTTGTTCTGTGTTTTTTCATGATGCTTCCATCAAACATTTTCTCATTTTATACCAGTCTAAATAGAAAACAATGTCATGTTAGAGCCTAAAATTAACTACAATTTAGTCCTCGGAAGCCTTATTTTACATGGAGCAATTATTCCTAGGTTTGCTCTAACAGATTCACAGGAAAGCTTCTCGAGCTGATCCAACAGCTCTGGCGTGGGTGTGAAATGGGTGAGTGAACTGCAGGCCGAGGTGTAGGACGGTGCTGTGTGTGCCCAGCAGGCAGCAGCGCCCGAGTTAAATAAATGCATGTGCCTGTCCAGGTGTAAGGGCCAGCAGCAAGGACAGAGCTCTGAAATAAATCTATAAAGAGATACTGTATGTATGTATGTATGTACGTATGTGTGTGTGTGTGTGCGTGTTTTCTGTCAGTGAAGCAGTTGCGTGTTTCCCTGGGCGCTGGGACCCCGGGGCCAGCCCTCAGTGTTTGTCCTGCTGCCCGGGGCTCTCTCCCGTGGGAAGGCTGGAGCAGAGCCCAGCAGAGCCCGGTGCTGGGGCCCGGTTCAGCTTTCAGGAATGCGGGCTGAGCTCGGGCTGCTCCTGCCGCCCCTCCAAGAAATGTGCATCATTTACCCGCTGAGGGCTTGAAATAAATTGAGCAAAGTATCTGCCTTCCAAGAGGCAGTGCAGCCTGTCCACACTTCACAGGGCACAGCACAGACTGGATGAGACTAAGCCCTAAAATTATTTCTAAAGCTGTAGATATTTTGTTCATACTTGTACTTAACAGATCCCTTCCACGTAAGGAAGCAGTGTGAGGGCTGGGAGAGTTAATCCAAAGTCTGTAAAAGTGTACTGTTAAAAGCCTCTTTCATGTAGCTGTGTTCATGAACTGAGCTTGGAATTCTTAAAAATCCAGATTATCACAGAGGAGGGGATTTGTTTTTTGGCAAATTGACAAAGCCTGCCATTCACTCGTGTGCTGCTTGGCTTTACAGTAAGTCTTAGATAGGGCTCACAGCACAAGGGAGGCCTGAAATATGTTAGGGGCAATTAAAGAGAGTTCTCCAAAGGTTCCATTATCCAACAAGCTCCAGCTTGAATAGTTGCTTTTTAATTTTTTATTTCTTTTTATTCTTTCTGTGCCTTCAACTTATTCTTATTTTTTAATAGTCTGATGGCTTTTAAATTACACCACCAACCTCCAAAAACATTGCATCCCTCTGCAGGCTCCCCCAGCACAGGTTGGTCATAAACTCAAGTAGAAAATATCAGTGTCAAAATTACATGTGGAAACATTAATATGCAAAAACAGGCAAGTACAGCTGCTAGAGCTGAGGGTTGAACTGTGACTGCCTGAACAGATTTCACTTGTTGAACTTCTGAATTTAGAGGAAGGATTGAAGACTGAGAGGGAAAATCAGCATATTCCAGGAGGAAGTGCCTAGTGCAGAACCCAGGAAAGAGTAATTCCTGTTGTGGACTGGGACAAAAAACTGAACCACTTAAAGTCTGGGGTCTGCAACTCCAGACCCATTGTGGGAGAAGCTCTGCTCAGTGAGTGATGAAAAAGTTATTCCATTCCATTTATTTATTTTTGATGTCACTTCACAGGAAAGGATTGCTACACACAGCAAGAAAACTTACTGCCTTCTTTAACCTTGCAAATTAGAGTAACATCTTCTAATTGTTCCTACAAAATCAAAAAGTGGTGAAAGATAGATTAGTGCTATTTAATAGGATCAAGGGCTTTCTACATATAAAGAGAGCAATTAAAGCCAGATGCACTAATTGCATGCCCAGGTTCAGCACCACTGATTTTTCTCCAAAGGAAATTCAAGAAATGATATTGCCAACTTTTGAGATTCTGTTGGAACCTCCAGATACAGAGATGAGCTTAGCGGCCAGAGAAAAGAAAACAATGCTGTGTGCAATATGGCACAAATAAATTAATTTAATTATTTATTTATTGCCTCTGAAAATTTCCTGAGCTAGAGCTCCCAGAATTCAATTTCCAGGAGCTAAAATGTCAAACGTTTTTTGTTTGTTTGTTTGTTTTAAGATAGCTTATGCTTTTCATTGCAAAACACACCTAGTGTCCTGATAGGTCAGCTGGCAGCACTCTTGTGATGACAACCCAAGCAGCAGCAGCTTGTGGTTAATTATCCCCAGCACCACCTTCCTCTGGGAGGGAAGAGTTTATCAGGCCAAAGGGATAAACAGTGAGGGTTTGGGCCTGGCAGGTTGGCCACACTGGCTCTCCTTGCTGAGGACATCAGGAGGTGCTGAGGACATCAGGATGGGCTGACAGGAGCCAGCCAAGCCAGGAACCAGAGCAGGGGTGAAGGGCTGCCATGGCTGCAGTGGGAGAGCAGAGGTAAAGAGCAGCTGCAGAGTGGGTGCCTGGGCAGATCCGGGGGGCTGAACTAAATCCAGGGGTGGGCAGTGAAACCAGTACATCTTGTGGATCTGCCACAGGACTAAAAGGAATAGTTTCTGTTGGAAGTGAAGATCTTGGCTGCAAAGTGTTTCTGGTTTGGTTACCTTTGCTGGTGGTGGCAGCTGTTATCCAATCATGGGACAGGATGAGAATGTTGAGATAGGAAACAAAAAGCCATGGCCTTCCTCCTTAAAAAAAAAAAAAAAATCTGAGGATGTCACTATGGTTTCCCAGCATTTGGGATCTGCAGATCAGTTCTTCAGTAGAAAAACTGGGTATTTGTTTGCTATTCAGCACTAGGCTTTGGTGTTATTGACCACAGTAAATGCAATTAATGCAGTCTCTTGGACTGCTGTATTTTATTAGCTAGTGGTTCTAAAAGGAAGACTTTGAGCTATTTTGGAGAATCAGGGAAATATTGTGGTTAAACATAGAGAAAGGGATCCTCTTCTTTCTTCTCCCTCTCGGGTAAACAATGAATTTGTTCAGAGTTCTTAGTTGGGTTTTTAAATGCAGAGTGATGTGGGTAATCAGCTTGGTTGCCATGGTGTTCCACCTTTGCATCTGATGGTGAGAAATACAAGCTCTAGCAGCACTACACAAAGCTGCTGTGCCAGGGCCATGGAAGTAAAACAAAGCTGAGCATTATTGCAAGGTAGTGTGCAGTGCTCTGGCCAGCTGCCCCCTCTGTGGCTGCTTGGGTGACAGGCACATGAAGGAAAAGTGAGCAGTCATTAAAAAAAAATAGTCATCCAAGTCACATTCAGTGATGATGAAGCTTTTCTATAGTGCTGCTGAGGATTGTCCAGCTATTTGCTGTGAAGGAAATCGTCTTGGCACTAAGAGCTGCATGCAGCTGTCCAGATCCTTGTGAGAGCCACTGGGCAGATCCTGATGCATTCTTAGTGACCTTCTCACAGCCATCCTTAAAACTGTACAGAAAGAGTCTGCAACTGTTCCTGGTCATAGACAGGTGTCTAAGGCTGTGTAGGACCCTAGGCAGCTGAGGAAAACTTTAGCTTTCCTTACCAAAATATACCCCATTTTGTGTGGATAAAGTATCTCTCAAACCCCTCTTCCCCCCTGGTAAAATAATTTGCCCATTCAACACTGTGGCATTAGCCACAGTGAAATATCATTCACCTCCTAAATATCATAGGGTGAAATATCATTCATGTCCTAAATCCAATTGGTGTATCTCAATGCCTCTGAGTTTCTCAACCTTTCTTTTCACAGTTGGTTTCTCACCCAGCCCTGTTCAAGTTCTTGTTTGAAGAGTTGACCAACTGTTCTGTGGGAAACAGGACAGGACTGGGTCATGTAGCTTGTGAAATCTCTGTCAGGAAGAAAGGTTTTGCTAGGACTTACTGTTCTGTGAGGTCTCAGTTGTTTCTTATCCTGGTATAAACGTATGGTTTTCTACTTGGGTGATTCCAGTGTAACTTTAAACTTTGGGCTCATAGAAATTGTTTTTGGGGAGGCAACGGCTGTCTCTTCGTATTTATGTCCCTTGAAAAACGTTAATGTACTGGAATGCGGGAGCTGTGCTGGGCGCTCTCACCCGGGTCAGTTACACACTCTAGCAGCGCTGCAGGTGTTACAGGGCTTTGACGAGACAAACAATTACGCGACCTTCTTGTCACAAAATAGTTACTGCTTTATTGGGGTAAAAGAGGAGAGCGGACAGAGTCGGGGGCATCGGCGGCGGTGGCTGAGGGCAGGCGAGGGCGAGTGTCCGGGTGCGGGTGCCGGGCGGCCGCGCTCCCTCCCGCGGGCCGGAGCGCCTCAGCCCTCCCAGAAGCCGACGAAGAAGCTGCACAGCGAGTGCCACCGCTCAGCGCAGTAGGTCTGCGCCGGGTCCTCGGAGGGCTCCGGGGCGGGGAGCGGCGCGGCCGGGCCGGGGTCGGGCAGCAGGCGCAGCTGCGCCTCGGGCGGCGCCCGGCCCGGGC
>VYXD01005104.1:415220-438263 GCA_013397195.1 Hylia prasina
GGTATCACAGAACCCCCCCGCAACCCCGGCCCCTGCCGGGGGGGGTCTGGGGGCCCAGCTGGGCTCGGCTGTGAGGGATCCTCGGGGGCGCGGGGACAATGGGCGTGCGCCCGGTGCGTGGGAATGTATTTATTTCTTTTCCTTTGCAATTGATGGAGTTAAAAGGGATTCTCATTTCGGAAGTAGAATATCAATGTGGATTAGTTACGATGATTTTTTTTTTTAATGTGGTAAGAATGTTCTCTAAAGGTGTGTTTAAAAAAATGTTAGAAGTTTCAAGAGAGCAGAGACATAACCTTTATGCAGATGTTAGTCTTTGATGCTCATTGCTTTTATATGAGTTTTCCTGCACAAGCTACGATTTTCCCTCTTGGATTTGGTGGGGATACAGTGAGGGGAAGATCTTTCTTACATTACTAAAATCACTGTATCCTTTTGTTCTGTGTTTGCAGTTTAAATCTAGTCCGTCTGTGTTACTGCTGTAGCTGGGTTTTGACTGCTCTTTCCCTACTGTCCCCCTATGTTAGAATAACCTTTATGGCCCCAGAAGTAGCTGGTTATGGAGTTATCTTTGAAAAGATGATTAGTGTGCACTGTGGCAGAGGTACTTCCCTTGCCTCTGCAGAGAGCCTGAAACAAATCCCTGGGGAGTTAATGGGCCTGTCCATCTGAGCAAATGAAATAGAGAGTGTGCTTTACCATGTGAGTTCTACAATGAGACCAAGCTGGGAGGAGCTACAGACGTACCATGTAGGATGTAATCTGGACTTCAGATTCTAAACTGAATTCAAAATTAATGTGAACACTCACAGGACCAGCCTAAAGCATGGGACACAGTTCAGTGGTGACAAGTGCAAGATACTGGTCTGAAACACCTGCACAAAGCCAAGATGATGGATGTGTGTCTGCAGAAATGCACGAAAGGCTACGGGAACCACAAGCTGAGTGTGAGACAGCAGCTCTCATACTATTGCAAAAAAGGCAAACACATACATAAAGATATCAGCCATGAGACACAGGAAATAAGGCATGGGCTTTGAGTAGGGCATTGTATGCAGTTTAAGCATTACTCTTCAAAAAAAGATAAAGATCAACTGAGCTGAGCCTGTAAAAGAGAAATGAGAGTATCACAGGCCTAGAAAACTTGATTTATGATGAGTCAATTTAAACAAGGGGCTTGTTAACCTAACAAAGAAAAGAACTGAGAAGGCAAATGGTAAAAAGTGAATCACTGATTAAGGCTATTTCCTTATTCATCTTTTTATTTCAGAAGTTCAGATCATAGCATTAATCGCACTTTTCATTGGTCAGTGAATAAATTACCCTGTTAGGTTTTAACTATTAACTGAAAAACCTATATTCTGTTTATAGGCCACTTCGTGGACTTTGAGGATATTGCACAGGAAACTGTGTTGGAGCTTTGACTTCAGGGTTTTAATCTTTAAAAAATCAGTTGAATTAACAATTTGTATTTTATAAAAACTCCAGTCACCACAAAGAATGGTATGCATTTCTCTTATTCTAGCCTCTAGGATTGCAGCAACAACTGTAAATGATTGCATGTGAAAAGTAGTCACAATTTCCAGCCATGTCATTATAAATTCCTTTTCAGAGAAGTGGGTAGTGTAAACAATGTTTATGATTCATAAACTGAAATTGTTTCAAATACACATAGCTATGTTTAACCTTCTTGTTTGAGCTATCAATCTTCCAATTTCTTGGTACTGGCTCAAGAGAATAAAATCATATTTAAGGTGTCTACAGGGAGATAGACTGACCTTCTCAATTACCTTCTAGATCCTGTTTAAGCACTTCTCTAGAGTCAGATTGATGCCTTTGGCCAGGTTTTTGACATGTTTGTGTGTTGTCTCTTTCTTTACCTGACAATCAAGTGCCACTGAAATTCAACCCAACCTTTCGTTCAAGAGGCAGCTTTTTTGCAAAATGATAGAAAAGTTAAAGAAACTGCATAGTATTCATCAGGAGACTTTAAAATATATTTCTTATGATGCAGAATTGGTTTGAAATTATCCATATGCCCATCCTTCAGTCAACAGATCGTGCTGGTGATGAATGCTCTTTTGGAAGTCAGGACATTGCAGTTCTTCAGAATCATCTCAGAATACATTTTCTCCTCAATTCATTTGCTTTAACAGAAAATGTTCCACATATGTTTCCACCATCTTTGCCATCTTGCAGGCTTTTCTTTGTAGCTGGTCTGAGTCTTTTGCCTTGTGTTCTCCAAGGCTGTGTTTCCACCCAGGTCAGGAAATCTTAGGGAATTGAGTTTTTGGTAGTGGTTCCTTTGCTCCACGGGAACTGCTTTGTTCCTTGCACCATGTATATATTCCTTTCTTTGGCTGACTTGTATATACAACTCACATTGTTTTGTTTCTGATTAGAGATGCGTAACTACATGCTATTTTTTAAACATGTTATTTTTCATTTAAGAGGCCACCTCTTAAATATTCTCTTCTGAAATCTGCTTTCCACTCTGAGGATGCTTTTTTATCAGCCATGTAAAGGTTGCCATGCTTGTTCTTTACCTTCATAAACAAACTTAGAAAACTTTTTAATTTCTGCTTCTCGAATGTTTGTCAAAGAGTCATTGTTGTCTCCATTAGCAGAGAACTCACATGACCACTATTTCCTACCTTCATTCTTCACTGTGCAATGAATGCACTGACCTCAGTGTTGACAATGCCCCTTGTTGAGCTGGGTATGGGAGCTGCAAGACCACCCCTACAAATCTAGGCTTTTCTATCAGCTGATCAAAACTCTAAGTCTTGTGAAAGGCTGAACTTCAGCTTTGCCTTTTCCCTTCTTTAAGCTTGTTCAAAATAATAGTGAAGAAAATCACAGAAGGAATTCATTTCAGCTAGTGCTACACAGAGGACTCCATTAGAATGTCAAAAAGAGCATTTCTTTTCGTAGAACTTATGGCTGGTCATCCTATGGTCAGTTTGAAGAAGTGGGAAATACATTACTCTTTGTTGTAGTGACGTGTATACAGACCTACATGTAATTGAAACCCCATGCAAGTACTGCAGAAGGAAAATTAGTTCCCTTTTGAATTGCTCTTGTCCCCTTATTTTAGGCACAGACAAAAGGATTGGAGGAACCCATTTAATCTGAACATTTCTAGAAATACAAAGTGTTAAAATTAGCTCAACAAATGTATCTTGATACTATTTCTTGGCTGCAGTATGGTGGAGGTGACCAACATGCCAGGAAAAGCTTATTTCATAATTCAAGTGACAAGAGTAGCTAAAGAGCAGAAGGGTGTGGGGACCTAAAGTGATGCAGGCGATTATCTATTAAAATGTTATCAGAGAATGCTTGTATCAGATGGTGTGAGAGCACGTTGTTATTGCAGAAGCAGCAGGCACAGCATGAGGAGAGCAGACAGCTGGGGATGTAAAACCTGGTACTAGGCATGAACTGAACCCCCCATCCACCACATGGGGAGGAAACCTTGTACAGATCACTGAGGTGACTCACAGGGGTGGGGTTGCTTCTTTCTTTTCTTTTTTTCATGAAGTGCAAGGAAACTTCACATTCCGAAAATGTGAATTGTGAGGGTTGCATTAAGAAAATGTAATTGTAGAGCTTTTTAATGAGGAAACAAATTATAATTATTTGATAGCCAAGCTGCAAAGAGAATACTGGGTTCTTTTAAATGTTTTATGGAGTGAGTAAAAGGTTGTATGTTGGAATACAAGTTTAAAAAAAATTCTAAAACAAAAGGTCTGAACTACCAGATTCCAGATAAAATTCCAGAAAAAGAAAATGGCAAATTTGTCACTACACAGGCCACTGAGTTTTCACATCCAACACGGTGAGGTTTATTTCTTTTCTTCTGTTAGGCAGTTAAAGTTGCTTTTTCCTTTCTGCATCCTGGTCTCTCTGGGCCTAAAAGGCTCAATTAGAAATGGAAAATAGTTTTTCTATACCCTGACTGATTACAGGAGCATGACGACGAGACTTTTAGAATGACTGGATCAGGCAGTAACAGAATCATAGCAAATACCACGGTGTCCTATAGGGAAGGAGCTGTGTGTAGTGCTGGGAAGATGCATGGTGGCAGGCACTATAGAGCAGTGGGATTGCCTGCAGGCAGGCAGAAATTCAGGGAAAATCTGTTCTGTGGTACAAGATTGCGTGATGTTAGATGCTCAGCCCGAGGGTTATCCAAATCACAATGGTGCCTTCTGATCCTGTTCTCCCCAGTTACCCCCCTGGGTGTGCTGAAGTCCTTTGTGTTTTCCATGGTAACCTGCATCACTAGACTGAGGTTTTAGAGTCTTTGTTCCTGGAGCAATATGCCATGCAGGGTTTTTCTCCTTTCTTACCACCTGTGATACCCTTGCCGAGAGTGATGGGTCTTCTGCCTCTAAAATCCTATAGTGTAAGTCAGCAATAATGCTAAAAACTGCCTCATTGATTGAAAACACTCTTATAGCTGAGGCTCAGAGATGGCAATAAGCATTTCTTGAAAGGAAATTATGATTTTTCTAAGTAATGCAGAAATATTAGTGTCAATATTCAATGGCAATAAATTATGTGAAATTTTCCCCTGTACTACTATTCTACATCCAAGGTCATTATATTTTTTTTTAATGGATATAGATTTCCTTCATCTTTGGCCAGTGTGTTTCCCCGGAATGGCTCTCATGATTGGACTGCAGGGGAGCAGGAATGTTGTAGCAACACTTAAAGGGAAAATATATATTTGGAAGCATATGACTTCAGGCATTGTTTGAGCTCACCTTGTGCCACCCCAAAATTATACGTTTCAGCTTTATAAAGTAAGGCATACTGAACAACAGTTGAAGCTCAACAAAGCATTTACAATTCAAATTTTGTGCCTGCTTAGCTTGCCTGTCACTGAAAGTTAGGCTTAAATTCACAAAGGGGGTTATTCAAAAGGAAAATAAGCTGCTTCTATAAAAAAAATTTAAAATGTAGTGCATATTCAGATAAGCAACTGTTTTGCATTACCTGGAACCAAAAGTGATGGTAGTAGTGAGTGCTGCAATTAAAATCAGTTGGAATTGTCAGATATCAGCTCAGCACAAAAGGCATTATGTTTTATCTCTATTCCCCTGTCCCTGGGCTTGCCCCATCTATGCTGAGGTGATGCCTCTAAGGATCATTATAGTAATTTTTAACACATTTCAAGGAAATGGGTTCCACTACAAACATCTTTCAAACTACTTTGTACTTTGTCAGTAGCACAACCTGTCTGCAATACAGTGAAAATCTAGTTCCTTTTAGAAAGAGGCCTGCAGTGAACTGCTGAGTCCCCAAAGCCCCATTGTTCCCAGTAACAGCTGCTCTACATGTTACCTGTGATGTAACAGCTATTTGGGTTTTTTAAACCCTTGAAGAGCTTAAAAACTGTATTCTGGTAGCACACCAAGGAAGTATCAGTCTGGTGAAACTGCAATTCATAGCTGGGATGCAGTGGTACCACAGGATAAACAGTCTTAGAGTGGAAATTAGGGTTATTAATCACCACTGTCAATTTATTGTCACAATGTGGTTTGGCACTACTAATATTCTGCTATAATCCAAAACATGAGGCAATATCTAATTATCAGATTCATCTCTTGAAACTCAGCTCTTTCATGTATTTCTCTCCTTCCATTAGCAAATGTGCACCAAGAACATTTGTCATGATGTTATCTCTGATGCTTATGTTATTGACTTAGACATTATTGAATATTCTATAATCTGTGTTATTTTATGCATTCATTTATTTCAAATTTCTAACTGGTTCAGCTTTGTTACCAACAGCAAAAAATTGCAACTACTTTGTTAGTGCACTGGATCTTGTTATTCCCTTTCTCTTTACTATCCTGCATCACTGGCTTTATTCCCCATCAGCTAGTCAGTCTAGCCAGTTTTTCCTCTCACCCTGAAGATTCACTTGATTCAGTAAATTGCTCTAGACAGGTTTGACTCTTGGGCCTACATTTCCCCTGACTGAAACAACTTGCCCATATGTTTCATGCAAAAGTCATCACAAGATGTGAGCCCATAAAATAGTGTATATAGACTCCATTCAGCCACTTCAGATTTAAATATGAAGAAAAGTAAAATGAAGTGATGTGTTCTCACTGAGGGTGGGAGCAAAGATGAATTTAATTAGTGAAAAATCTATTAAAATGTTGAACTGCAGAAAGCTCTGTAAAAATTTTCTTGAAAGATAAAAGGAACCTAGCAACAGTTCCTGCAAATTTTACAAGTGTCTTCTCACTACATAAACTAAAATTGTCTCAAGATGAAATTCTCCTCTTGTTGATGAAGACAAACTTATATTTTCCCTAGCATCTTCATTCATTTCATACTATGCACGTGAAAAATCTTGGGTACAGGTCCAAACTTCATTTATTGCTGTCAGTAGTTCCAGAGATTGGCAGTTTTCCTATCATGTAGCTACCTAACTTAAGAAAAATGTGAAATTAATTCATTAAGCCCTGGGTTTTCTAAAATGTCTTCAATGATTAGGCACAAGTAGGGACTGGGAAGGAATAACAAGGCCAGATGAGGACTACAGCAAGTTTTTTCAAGTCAAATATGCTAGGAAAAAGGAAAATCAGGCCTTTAACACCTTTGTGCCTTTCTTTGGTGTACATACAAATCGGTTCTTAAGAGAACTAGAAATCTGAGGAACAGCCCATGCCCAGGGGGTGCATCCTACTGTGTGCCTCTGTACAGTGGGAAGGTCAAGAGGTTTCAGGAAAGTGTCAAACCATTTCAATGACATAAAGTTGTGTGGTGGGAGTCTGTAACCATGGTGATGAAACCACTCAGGTAAATCAGAGTCCAGGGGACTGGACTGATGATAGTGGTTCATATCTAGAAAGCCACTTCAACTTCTCAAGTTAAGGGGAAAAAACGGTTTATGAAGAATAAAGACCTTTTCACATGATATTCCAGTGATTGAAATATGCTTAATATGGTGTGTGTAGGTGCCTCGTCTGAAATCCAACACAAGAGGCATGATTTTGGCAAAGGCAAAGCAGCAACAGATGCTTCTGACAACCGAGTTGTGTAACAGGTTTCTCCTTCTGCAACCTAGGTCAGCTGTTTCTCACAGAAAGTTTAACTGAAATATTAATGCATCTGATACTAATCAGATGGTTAAGGAAAAAAATGGAGCTGTGATACAGACAATTGAGGTATGATCTTGTTCTTCTTACATTTATATTTCCACTGGATTCTGCATTTGCCAAAGTTGCACATAACCATAACGTCAGCCTATGCTTGAGCTTTTGTATGACCACAAGAATTTTGTATTTATCTCAATTATATAATAAAGAAACAAGGCCTGCAGCTGGTTGAGAACTTTGTAGGCTAACAGAAGAGAGTGGGAATTATTTGAACAGAAGAGCATTTGGCATACATTGTAAACCCCACCACTTGTACTTTGCTGCACTGAACTGTGTTTTCAGTTTGAATCACAATTTCTGTGATTCAGGCATTTAGGCACTGGCTAATGAGAGTGTTTCCATAAGGTGTCTGTGAGGTTGCACTGTTTTGACACCAGGGCTATTTAGAAGCTATTTTTAGGTCACTGTGATGTTAATGGTATTGTAAATGGGGTATTAGGCATGGAAATGAACAGCTTTTAGTCAGTGAAGTACCTCACATATACTCTGCTGAATCCATAAGGAGATATGTGCTTTTGGTGATCTGAGTTATAAAAAAGTGCATTTGAGGAATAGCTATAGATCTCCCTAAAAAACCTTACTTTACTGTTTTGATTTATTTTGCCCTGCCAAGCCAAGAATGTTATGACCCAGAAATAGACAACAAAGCCCTGCCAAGTTTTTGCTTTGAAAGATACTTGTTTTGAGTGGCTGCAATAGTGTAAATAGGAAATAATTTTGCATCTTAATTTCTGCTGAAGTAAACCTTGGCTTATTGTAATGATTTTAATATCTCTTATCACACTTGAACCTAACAATATTAATTGAATCCTGTGTAATCTGACACAGCAGCTTGCCCTGTCATGAGAAAAATGTCAGTCAGAAATCACTGCTAATCATTGCAAAAATTATTAGGAAAAATAAATCTTGTTCATTTACTCTTCACAGAATGGGTGATCTGTAGATTGCTTCCCAGTCTAGGAAAATAAAACTATATAGAGAATCAATATTTATATGTTATTAAATCAGCAGCAGCAGATGTAGTCTGTATTGCTATGTGGTGTATGTACTTCATATGAAGTACCTTCAATAATATGCTACTAAAAATGAGAATAAAGAGTTAATAATATGCAATTTCTGAAATTTATTGCAGTCTTGATCATTACACTGCACTTACTGCAGCAGACCTTACAAACTGTAATGTGTATCATCTGCACATCCGTAATAGCCATTAGCTACAAACAATTATTTCCAGCATCACTTACAAAAACCAATTTCAAGTTGTCACTTTAAAAATCTGCAGTAAAGACCAGGAGTTTTTTTCAGGAAAATGTACATTTATTTTCAGGTACAATCTGACCTATTGATGAAGCATATTTAAACTATAGCCACAAGCACTGACACAAATAGCTTTTTCCATTCTTAACACAAATATTGTTTTGTAGATTGAAGCTACCATGCATTTTTGATAGTTAAGAGAAAACCTTATTCAAATATATCCATTGTTTAATTTCTGCTACCCACTCTGCCCTTTTACCATTTTCATCATCACTCTAAATAGTAAGTCCAGCCTAATTCCTGGGCGAGACAGCCCCCATAGCAGGGCAAACCCTGTGAGAAGATAAATCTTTCTCTTCCATTGATTAACACATTTTATCACTAATAATGAGACTGTACATATACTAAAAAACCAAGTATTATCTCCTGTGCATAATAATTTCGTGTGTGGCCTCGACAGCCAGAAGAGTGCCTGCCCATGAGCTGGAAGATGTGTGTGGGCAGGGACAGTTCACTCTGAGGGATGGAGCCAGCTGAAGCTCGTGCAACAGAAACAGAAGGGTAGCAGGCAGTGGGAGAGTCACACTTCAGGGTAGTGTCTTGTCAGGCTTATCAGTATCTCCCATGATCAGTTTTAGTGTGGAGAGGGTGAGATGAGATGTCTCTTAGAGCTTGAAGATATAATTTTTGAGGGTTTTTGTTTGTTTGTTTGTTTTTTTAAAGGATTCTGACATTCTTATGTGTTTCTGGTTTGTGTAAGAAATAAATGTATCGAGCAAAATACCCTCACAAATTGAAACTTTAACATCTAAATTCATGTACAGTTCATATATGATCACTTAGAAACTAATCAATGGGAATCAAAACAATCTCACTTACCTTGTATCTTTTTTAAGGCAATATCAGGTTTATTTCAGGGTTGCCCTCCAGAGGAGGCACTAGGCATGCTGCATGATAGTTGTTAAAAGCTCAGAAACATAGATAATCACTAAAAGAAAGGAAGTGTACCAATGGCATATCAAAGTTCTTATCTGTATCTTTTTTGCCTTCAAGAAAATATCTAAGGATAGTTGCATGCAAAACAACCCACAGCCAAACATCTCAAACTCAATGTTTCTTAAGGAGACGTGTTATCATAGTGAAGCAGGACTAGAGATTATCTCAAGAGACCATTATATTGTGCCTCTGCCCCAAGACAGGATCAACATTGTCACTGTCCAATCTGACAGAAGCTTACAGTCTTTTTACTGAGAGAGATGTCATAATTTTCCTAGGGAATCTACTCCAGCGCTTAATTATCCTTATTCTTAGAAAGGTTTTCCATATTCTTGACTTGGTCTTCCTTACAGCCCATTACCTCTTGTCCTGCCAGTGTAGCCCATGAAGAACAGATTGCAGTCACACCCAAGTACTCCCCAAGGACACATTCCTGAAAAGAGCAGGATAGCAAGAGCATCTTTTCCCATAAGAATTAATGATGGGGAAAATGCATACAGGGACTTAAGAACTACACATGGTTTAAAATCACAGGGAGCAGGATCACTGGGAGGAGAGCCTCTTTGCTGCTGTCCTTTCAGCATGGGTCACTGTTCTGAAAAATATCATCTGTGCCATCTATGAGACAATGCCCAAGAAAACTCTTGCAGTGTAAGCATTCTTTGTCTATTTGTCTTGTTGTCTCTTTCTGGACAGTTCCATTTTCTTCTTTTTCCTGAGACAAAATCAATCCATCATAGGTGAAGGACAGAAAAAAATGGGGCAAGGATGGTGGTTAGTGGAGTATTAAATGGTCAGCAGCAGAACCTTAAAGTAGTGGACAGAGAAACAGAGGACAGTGAGATGCCCCTGTATTGCCTTAATATCGGCTGAACCCTTCTACACACATAGAAACAACCATAAAGTTTTCCCAGTATTCTCTCTCCTGCAAGCCATCCAACACCTATTTGCTCTGCCTTTTGTCGCTCTTCATATTTACAATTAGTGAAGTGGGTTGACAGAGATGACCTGGTCACTCTTTATTTTGTGGATTATATTATATTTCTACTTTCTGGAGGGATTGGCTGCCTGAACTATGAGTTGTTTTCACTTTGAGCTAATAATCTCACTATTCTTAATATATACCACAAATTTGACAGCAGAATGGGGGTGAACAAATGCATGGGAGATGTGTAATGACTGTGAGAGTAAGGGATGAAGGTGGCCATGGGAAGAGGTTAATGTGTGGCTGCTCTGTGCCTTTGGAATGGACTCCATATGCCTATCACCCCTCTGTGGTAAGAGCAGTGTTTTCCCATCCCTCTGGCATGGGACTTTTGCTGCTGGGGAACTTACATGGAGACAAGGAGAACTCTCCCTGTGTGGTGGCTGTGTGTGTGAGAGGTGTTTAATCACTCATCCCTCTGAACCAAGGCAATGGGGTCCCTCGCACTGACCAAGTTCTGTACAGGGGGCAGCAGTTTCCAGGGATGCCTTGCAATCCAATTGCAAAATAACTGGCACTTGACAACAATTGGGGCTGCTGCCAGGGCCAGTCTGTGTCTGAGAAGTCACAACCCTCTTCTCCATAGACATCTTGTCACTGCTGTCCTCTCCCTGGAGTCTTGTGGCACGGGGCATGGGCTGCACCCAGGCAGTGATGGCAGCAGGAGGTACTGATGATGGGACAGCTCCTTCCTTCTGGCAGGTGGTGTCATGGTGATAGGAAACCAGCTCATTGCTGAAGTTGACCCTCTCCACAGGGGATTTGGGTGTGCCACAGCAGCAGCCCCGGCAGCCCAAGAGATTTCTGAAAGCCCTCCTGAAGTCTGCGTTGAAAGCATAGATCACTGGATTCACTGAAGAGTTGGCCCAGCCAAACCACACAAAGACGTTGAAGGTGGTTTGGTCAATACAGAGTGACTGTCCTTCAGGGTCTTCCTCGAGGTTGGGCTGGCAGAAAGGCAGCAGACAGTTCAGCAGGAAGAAGGGCAGCCAGCAGCAAACAAAGACTCCCATTATGACAGAAAGGGTCTGCAGCACCCTGGTCTCCTTGTGCAAGGAACTCCGCAAAGAGGAGGTGGGCTCCTTGCCAGCAGATGGCCACTGCCCCCCTGCTCTCTCGAGGGTGGAGATGCGGCGGATCTGGGCCTGGGCAATTCTGTAGATCCTGGTATAGGTGATGATCATTATGGCCACGGGGATGTAGAAGCTGATGAGGGAGGAGGTGATGGCGTAAGTGCGGTTCAATCTGACATCGCAGCGGGGTGTCCCAGGTAGCCAGGAGCCTGGATCTCTACTGTCCTTGGCTTTATGCCATTGTAGCTGCACAGGGATGAAGGAGATGAGGATGGAGAGAGCCCAGGCCAGGGCTATCATGGCACAAGCAAGGCGCTGGGTCATCCTGCGCTCATAGCGGAAGGGGCTGGCGATGGCCCAGTACCGGTCCAGGCTGATGATGCAGAGGTGGAGGATGGAGGCAGTGGAGCACATGATGTCGAAGGCCACCCAGGTGTCACAAAAGTGGCTGCCAAAGAGCCAGGAGCCTCCAGCAACCTCCGTGACTGCCTTCCAGGGCATCACCAAGAGGGCCACGCAGAGGTCGGAGATGGCCAGTGACAGCACGAACCAGTTGGTGACCTTGTTGCGGAGGTGGCGGAAGCGCAGGATGGCGAGGCACACGAGCGCATTGCCCAGCAGCGTGCTCAGCACCAGGGCGCCCAGCAGGCACCCGGTGAGCGCCCGCAGCACCCGCGGGCCGCCCCCCAGCGCCGCGCTCCCCATCGGGGGCGCNCCGAGCGGGGGCCGGCCGGGAAGGGATCGAGAGCTCTTCCCAACCGCGCGGGGGGAGCTTTCCCCGCAGCGTCGCCCTGGGAAGAGACTTTTGCCAGTCCTCAACCTGTACTTGTCCAAGAGTCAGGGGCGAGGCAGGACCTGGCGCTTCCAAGTGTCTCCTTTCGGAGATAGTCCTTGGTTAGCGAGCAGAGGATGTCACTTCGTGTCGGTTTACATGCACTGGGAATGCGCTCAAATCTGGCCATCAGAACCTGTTCTCACCAAAATACTGTTGTGTCGTTTGTTTTTTGTTTTGAAATTTTATGCAGTGAAACCAAAAGCACAGAAACCTAAGATCTCTAGTTTGGATCTGCTGCATTTTGGCAAGAAGTAGTTCACAGCACACAAATCTCGCCTCTTTATTTTACAGCCAAAAGTGCCTTGTGATGTATTTCAACAGTTTTTTATTTGTTATTACAATAATATGCATATTGTCTTTTAAATCTATATAATTACAGCACATATTTAGAGCCTACATTCAGTAAAGTAACCTAATGCAAACAGGGTATAATCCTTCATTTTCAAAGAATTTGTATGGTAATCCTGTCATGAGAAAAAAGAGATTAGGACACGAATAGAAAATATCAATTAATGTAATTAATTACCACGGGAAACAGGTATTTCTTTTTACATTAGGTATTTTTTTTAATTTCTTTGCCTCTTAATTAAAACTACTCCAATCACTAGTTCCAATACAAACAATTTTCAAGCAGTAAGTATCTGATTTCCATTGCACTCTTATGATTTCTGGTGATTAGTAGAGAGAGTGGAAATTTTTAAAATAAATCTTGAACAGCATAGCTGGCAGCTTACTGTGCAAAAAAAATCAGGGTATTTAAGCTAACTAGTTGGATTGTACCATTTCATAACAGATTGTTAACATTTGGTTTTTAAGATCCAATTTTCTTTGTGCCTTGGACATCACAGTCTTCATTAGGCAGCCCACTGTGTTATTCCTGCTATGATACTGAAAATTGGAACACATTATGGTTATCTGTAAGACTCATAAATCAAACAACTGCTGAATCTCTAATTAAAAATATACTTTGTTAAAGCAGTAGGAACTGTAAAAATAACATAGGCTGGCATATAAGAACCACTCCACTTTCATCTTATTTGGAACCATCTGTAATTCCACATACGTGGATTTTGCCAACATCTGCAAACCACAGTAGGTCTCTGATGTTCATTCCAATAGTAAGGACTAAATCTTAGTTTGTAAGAATTATCTACACATGTGCTAATTTGACTTGATAAATTTACTTTTATTTAGCAATAAATAAAATGACCCCAAAGGACAGAATATATTTGTGAGGGATTGTAAGTGGGACAGTAGCTGGACCTAAGGCAATATAGCACTGAAAAGGAAAGAGCAATGCTTTTGCATATTCAGCAGATAGTAGTGCTGCAGAGCTCTGTAGCACAAGGTAGCCAGCATTCTCCAGATTAAAATAACTCTGTGTATCTCCTGTTCCCAGGATCACATTATGCTCTGTGAATATCTCTAGCTCCTTTTTAGCAGGCATTATAAAGGAGAGTGTAAATGATGCTGCTGGTTTTTGTGCGTATCCGTGAGTGTCCTACCTCAAAATTTTGTGGCTGTTGGTTGAAGTAAAATCTGACTGACCAATCTCAAAATATAAATTTCCAATTTTTGTAATTAAGGTAGGCATCTAGGTTGAAGTCAGAACCCCTACTAATATCCTCACTGATAGAAAGGTGGTAATATGGACTCAACCCTTACCAAACACAATAGAATCCACACAGAGAGAGACATTGTTAGTGCTCTCACCATAAAGAAAACATCAACACCTTCATCTTCTTAGATACCAGGGGATCCAAGTGGAAGATGTAAATGCTTAAGAAACTATACAGTGAGTCAGTGACAAAGACAGAAATAGAAGCATTGCCCTGCTTTTATTCCTATATTGGGCTGGAAGGAGTGAAGTGTACTCTTACGGGAGAGGGAGGAAAGAAAAACACAGGGGAAAACACACAACTGTGTGAAAATTAGTGTGTGAAGTGAGTTGCAAATGCTGTAAGCTTTGATTTTAACTATTTCTTGAATTTATCTTACTTGGGATAGAACAGGAAAGTTCTGGGCAAAATAATAGGAAAAAAATACTGATAGAATGGATAAATCAGCCTCTCATGACTTCAGAAAATTTGCAAGCTTGTTCCATCTGTGAAACATATAAACTTATCCAGAGAATATATATAAGACATATTGCAATATGTATATAATGGCTTGATATTGTATGTTTTTAAATGAAATCACTTCATTTAAAATCTTTCTCACTCCAAGAAGAGATCTATATAAGAAACCAAAATAGGTTTCCTTCTCCTTCCTCTTTCTTTCTCCTTGCCTTGCTTCTCCCTTGTAAAATTATGTCATCCTAGACTAAGTGCTCACGTGTTTTATAGCACATATGATTAAGAGGAGAGCTGATTCAGAAATTAAAATTGGGCCTTTAACAGTTTACTATGACTGCATTTGGAGCTCGTGCCTGGGTGTAGCTCACTGACACTGTTGGACAATTCAGGTGGGTTAAAACTCAGTGCTCAAACAGGACATGATAATTCAACCCAAGCCTCAAGGTGCCTCCTGGAAGGGGGCTGCTGTTGTCATGTCCTGTGCCATGGTGCCACTGGCTGGGGGGTCTCCAGCAGGTGAATGGCAGTGTCTGCTCTGTGCCTGGGAGCTGTGTGCAGGGTTAGTGCCAAGTGACACTGATGTTGTGTGTGCTCGTACAGACAGCGACTGGAGGTGCAGCCACATTGATCCAGTGTCAGCATTTCTGCTTTGTCAAATGAATGTAATACCAACAGTGGTTAACTAAATAGTTTATAGAATTTTGAGACCTTGTCCAAATGGAGAGAGGATTATTATAACAAATTTTGGGAAGTGGTGTCAATTTTTAGTACTCTCAGTGTGTAAAAGGTATTGAGGTACTGATAAAATGATGCTGTGGCTAAGTTGTCTTCCTTGCAGTCTGAAAAGCCATTGATAGCGTGTGAATCAGACTAAACTGGGGTTTGTGATTAGCTCTGGTGACTTTACAGTCCCACTGGGGACTGATTTTAAACATCTTGGAAATAAATGTCATTGAAGGCAATGAATAATGTTACATCTGAAAGCAGTATGATTATCTGTCCATCCATCTATTCATTTTTGCATAGTTAAAGGATCGTTTTGTACATATATGTGTGTCTGTACACTTATAACCTTGGCTTTATATATTATATTCATGACTTCAATGCCATGTGAGTTTTGTAAACTTGATCATATTCCAAGACTGCTGACCTGTTTGTATAGCAAATCCAGCATTTACTGCTGAAAATAGTAGTTTATTACAGACATATGGATTAGCTGTATGGTGAACTGGAAGTTGATTAATAATTCATTGTTTCAGAAACTGTCTAGAGAAGTTAGAAGAAGAATAACTACATTGACAGCTAAGTATCAAAAGCATGTTTAGGCTGCTCAGACTTAAGAGGAATAATTTGTGTCATCCAATGCAGAGTCCACTCTGTAGCTCCTCACATATTTTGAAGTTAATACGGTTCTCTAAGTGATTTCATCATGAGTTTTTTAGTGAATCAGCTCTTGAGTTTGGAATACCTTTAAAGTTAAGTAAGGATGAATAAAAAATATGTAATATCCAACCAAATTACTTTTCTGGGAAAAGGGCCTGGCTTCTCTTCTGAATAGAAAGGCCAGAGATACCAAAATCACTTTTTAGGAATCCCTGCCAAGCACATTACTGCATGAGAGTTTATGAATTCCAGTCTGTAGGGATGCTGTGATGCTTTCTATGACCTAATTTGGAGAGATTAGATTTGCAATTGGGATTCCTGTATAAGGGCATTAAGAGAACAAAACTATAGGTAACTGGCTTTTATACAACTCTTTCTAGTATCACAGCACAAGGGGTACTCAGCTGTGAAGATGCCGCCTTTCCTATCTGGACCACCAAGCAGCTGAACTGATTTCCTACAGAGATAAAGGGAACTTGCACTATTTTGACCTTTCAGGTCTCACATGAAAGCTGCAGATTTTTTTCCTAGCACCTAACCACTTAATATGTATGTCCTTTCAGAGTTCTTTGGCATACCACCACCAAGATGACTCTTACGCTTTTAAAATTATAGGATTGCTCTGATTTATCTTATAGATACTCTTCACTTTGAGAGAAAGCTTTGTTTCCATTACCCATCATGTCCTCCACTTTACAACTGACATAGAGAAGAAAATATTCCCCTTCCTGGGACTGCCTAAATCTTCTTTGATTATCCCCTTTACCCTCTAGTGATACAGGAAATGCACAGAGCCATTTAGAGCCTTACCAACCCTTCTAACTGCTTTCTTATTCTCTCTCTGCTGTATTTTACTATTCCTAGGCATGAGCCCTTACGGGCAAGCCTGATTTACTTACTGCTCTCACTTACTGCAAGCTCGTGGCTGGACCATAGCATGTAAAGTAACTGGGCACTGATGCTCAAGGACGCTTACAGACTTACAGGCACAACAGATAAGGTTCCGCAGCCTACACTTAATACTTTGGAAGTAGATTCAGATTCAAGTTCTTTTTCTTGATAATCTGGGTTTCCCCAGACTTCATGCTGGTAAAGACCACAAAAAGTGCTCACAGTAAAGATCATGGTAGTAATAACTACTTGGAAATTATCCCTAGTCAGAAACAAATCCATCCTGCAGGAGTCCCCTGATTACAATCTTTGCCCCAGATGTTCCAACAGTTCACACACCTTGCCACCTAGTACTCCATGTTCCTTTTCTAGCAAAGGCTGAGCAAATCTGTGTTTGAATAAAAAACAGGGGAACAAAAGCCCTTGTCTGTAGTATATGCTTCTTTTCCTGTGGTAGAACATGCCAAATATCAGTTGCACTGGCTATAGCTTGATTGCATGATAGGTACTTTCCTTGAGACACCCCTGTTTAGACTGGGGACAGGTCTCTTTCAGTTCTTCCTTGATGCTCCATCTATGGAAACAATTGCACAGAGAAGTGGAGGCAGGATGTATGATTGCTTCTAAAGACTGAGTCAGGATAAAATAAGTTATGTCCTTGGAACTGAAAAATAAGAAGTTTTCCATGCTATTCAGCCACAGCCATCGTCTAATAGCTCCATTTACAGCAGTGTTGGATTGGGACACTTCACTGATGAGCATAATATGAAAAATTTTATAGAATAATTCAGTAACACAAGCTCTCAGTGCTGTCTGGAAAATAGCTCAGAATATGTGTAGGATGCAACACTGCATAATTAGAAGGTGATATTTCTGTGTAGTAAATATACGCCTCTTCATTTTTTTTTCTCATTTCCCTCATTCCTGTCCATCCATGGTGGCAAATGTTGTATGTGGGTTTGTACAAATAGACAAAAATTCCTCAGCAAATATAATTAACAAATGTACTTAATAAATAATACACTTTAAATGTTTCTCCCCTTTTGCACTGCCTGTGATTAGTCCTACTGCTACTGGCTGTGCCTGGCTGCAGCATTTCCTGAGGCATTGTCTGCCAGTTTAGTGCAGCTTAAATACACTGCAGCAAATTGAACCTTACCCTTTCCAACTTTCCAACCACTCCCTCTTATTCTGTTTGCCCAAGATAAGGGAGACTTGTTCTTTTAAGGATAAACTCCTTTTTACTGTTATTTAGGATCTGGTTCAACATTCACAAGCAGTGCTTTGTAAACTGAGGTAGGGAGTTCTTGCTCCCAGCTACTTATTCCTGTATCTGTATCTTCCAGCTTCATGTGCTGTGAAACCTACAGAATTGCTAGGACACTAATGTAAAAAAAAGTTGGCAAACAGAAAATTAGGTTATTTTTCATCTGTGAGTAAAATCAATTCACACCAATGTTGTCATTGAAAACTGTTCACTCATTTGCTCTTGTACATTCTGTGACCATTTCTTCAACCTTCTATGAAAGGTTTGAATGCTTTTATACTGTTCATATCTCAAGAAAATAATTTATAATAAAATCCAATTAAAAGTTTTCATCTGCAAATAGTCATAAGCTCCTTTCAGTTCTCACTGAGTTCAAGAGGAAAGACTCTTTCAAACTTCATCTTAGTGGACTTTTTTTCTTGAAGGACTTCTCTTGCCACTAAATTTATCAGACAGAATTCGAGAGCACCCAAGACCTGATACTCAGTCTTGGCAACATTTTAGAGTCATGCTGTGTATTCATACAAAGCATCTGTATGTTCAGAGCTGATTAAAATCAGATCAACTAGATTATACCTAAATATTTAATGTGAATTTACCTTATGAAGAGGATGTGTTTGGAGAATGCAGACACTCTTTCTCATAGCCCCCAATGTCTATTACAACATCAATTTAAATTTTTATTGCATAATATAAATCAAATATGACTTGGCAAAAAACCCCCCAAAAAACCAAAAGCCAAGAATAACTATTTTTTCTGATTTTGCTTTATCAGCCATAGGAGTGATTTTATTAGTATTAATGACACAGTTAGCAAACAGCACAAGACCAAGAGAGGAATTTATCGTAATCACCATAGGGGAAGACAAACAAATCTTTATCAACAACATATTAACTTTAGAAAAGTAAACACTCTCATTGCATGTGACCATACACATTGGTAGGAAAAGTGTAAAGTAAAATCCCTGCAGTTGAATGAGTTCTCACAAAAACTATGTACTGCTGTAGACTAAGAACCATGCTACTATCCTGCCTAAAAACCAGAAACTTTTTAAAACCTTCAAAACTAGTTGAGACTGGATATATGTGATTCAAAACTAGTGGATTAAATATGTAAGAGAATAATTGTTCTTGGTCTTCTAAACCCCCTATATGAACCCAAAATAGGTAGGTGGAGAACAACTGGCTAAAATGTTCTCAGGAAAAGGAGAAAAGGGCTCAGATCTTCTCCTCATTACAGTGATCCCCCTTTCACTTCATCCCAAAAATATGCCTTCCCTAACAATACAGTGTTACTGCCTGAGCAACCTCAGGCTGAGAAACATGAGGTCCTGTGTTGCCTTTTCTTCTGCTCCATCCGTGTCTGTTCTCTGCCCATTTTGGTGCATCTCCAAGGATGAATTTGTACAAAAAGAAAGAGAAAACTTGAAGTCTCTGTGAGCACATCATGAGGTTTCTGGCAGACATGGACAGAGACTATGGATTAGGTAAGTAAGTGTCTAATTGGTTAACTGGATAGAAAGGAAAGCAAAAGACTTTTGGATCATAACAGAAGTGGATTTAAAAATTCTTTCATTCATTTCTTCTACACTCTTAAGAACCTGTGCGATAACAAATCTGTTTTGGATGTGGTAATAAATACTTGTTTGTTTCTATTTTAACCTGGTTTCAGCTAAGAGTGATTTCTAGGTAACTCTCTGTCCATATGGCTTTCCTGACATTTAAACCAGGAGCATTTGGATACATTGGAGTCTTTGGCTTTTCTGTATTTTGATAATGATTGCCAGAAGGAAACAGAAGTCTATATATAGGTGTGTCATCTAATGTGCCCTGTCTGGGAGTGGGACACATGGAGGTTGCATGGAAGGAGAGTCTTCCAGTGACTGTCAATAACCTGGAAAAGCTCCTGGTGCCTAATAGAGCAATGACAAGTATAGCTTAGCCCAAAGCAGTGCTCAGGGTGGTTTTGGCGCTGTTTGAACCACCACAAGCATCAACATACACAAGCAAAGTAGTACAGACTGAACTGCCTCAATGCAGGTATACAGCCTGTTTGATCCACAAGCAGTGTAATTTAATTCTAGGACTGCAGCAGGACTGGGAGTGTGCCAAGGAGAAGCTTTCGGTGTGCAGGAGTCTGCCAAACAACTTAATTAATTGTTAGTTACACTCTGCAATGAGATCTTGTCCAGAGGGCTTTGCATTAAAAGTGCAAACTGCTATTAGTGGGGTGCAAGATGTGCCTTCCAAAGCAGCATTTCCAAAGCAGTGAAAGCCTTGGGAGGGAACTTCCAGAGACCACACTATATTGCAAATAGAAGAACATCTGAGGTTTTGGGAGCCCTAGGGTACAGCTCTTCCTATACATTGATTTGAGGAAGCCATTCCATATTTTAATAATAGAAGTAATGAAACAGCTCTGAGTAACCATCAGTTACATATTGGTTATGGGTGTACCTGTTAAGTGGGTATTTCAGTTAGCAGCATTGATTGGCAGAAGAGTTAGACTAATATTTAAGTCCTTGTTATGTTGTCCTTTTGATAATGAGGAGTTAGTGATGAGCATTGGCTTATTAGTTGGACAGTTTGTTAGGGTTTTTTTACAGACTTAGTGCTGTAATTATAAATTACAGTTTCCTCATCCATAATCCGCTATTTAGTCCCACTTCTTCCCTGTGGATTGCTCACAACATTCTGCAGACTACCTGCTCATCTTTGCTCATTCAAATCAGACTGAGCTGAACTGGCTGAAAACTTGCCTGATGATGGGAAGTGCTGAATGAATTCCTTGCTTTGTTTTGCTTGTGTGCACACCTTTTGCTTTACCTGCTAAACTGTCTTTATTTCAATCTCTGGATTGCCTCATTTTTACACACCCCCATCCCACGGGTAGATTGAGTGGCTGTGTGGGCTTTCACTGCTGTCTGGGATTAAATCACAGCACTCCTGGAGGTGGAAATCAGTGCAAATCCTATGAACCAAATGGCCTTATTTTGTAAAACAAAATGTGCTGTCCTTTGGAATCCCTGGCATAATTACCAGCCATCCTTGCTGCACTGACTGAATTCAGTTCACCATAAACCAGCCCTGTGTTACATCCTCAGTGCTAGTCTTCATTTTGCTTAGCTTGTTTAACATCTGGTACTGCTTAGCTGCTACTGCATTAATGAAATCATTGAAGTCTATTCAAGGGTGACACTGCCACAGAGCATCCCAGGTAAACAATGAACACTTTGTTGAGAAGGAACACAGACACTCTCTGGATCTGAGTGTTTCCTTAACCCTGAAATCCTCACTGGCAACAAAGGCAAGAGAGCCTCCGTAGCACCCCGGATGTATGTTCACTCAGCAGGCAGAGTGATCAATCTCCATGTGTCTGAGATGACCCGAATCACAGTGGAGAACAAAAAGCCTACCATCCTAGTTACAGCAAAAACCTTAATTAGAAAGCTTTAGCTAACAAAAAAGCTTAATTAGTTCATCTTTATTAACAGTTTCTTTTGACTGAAGTAGCTTACAAAGTGCTCTCACAGGCAGTTCAGCTATCATGTCCAAAGGATAAGCAATCCTGGAAATACTTATTGGGCAATTTTGCAAGCAGCTGAGGTCAATGGTCCCTTATTTGGCACAGCTGTAGCTGGATGAGGCTGCACGCCTGCTATAAAGACAATCAAATCATATTTGAGATCCCAACTATTTGCCAGTTACTCAAGTCAAAAGGGGTGAGATCAGACTTCCCTGTTACATGTATAATATCACTGTTGCACATCAGACCTCAAAAGTACAGTTACAAGATAACAAGAAAATAAAAAGCCACTATGTTTTATTAACTTGAGCAAAGCCCCGACTTTATATTGCAACTTGTGCTAACAAGAAGTCACAACACAATGAAATGCATCAACTTTTTATTTAGGTGAAGAATGCCAGTCTAAACCTTTCTTTCCAAAATGCTCACAATTATTAAAGGGGGGGGAAAAACCAAACCAAACCAAAACAAACAAACCAACCCAAAAAACCCAAACCAAAACAAACAAACAAAAAGCTAAAGAGAGGCTGTTCTTTCCCGTGGTGGGTCACACTCCTCTCTGGGCATGCTCCACCAGCCTGCCTTTAAAAGCAAGGCCCTCCACCACGCTGGAACACCTTAGAAGGTGGGGTTTTTAAATGGAGAACTTCTTTGGCCAAGGGTTTCCAGAAGAATTGCAGTTCCCTTGCTACGAACTGTGAGTATTTACTGTTGGAATACGTAAGTAATCTGTTGGGTTAGGGTGTTGTTTTGTGCGTTTAGGATGAGGGGTAGCCTACAGGAGCAAGCATGGGACCTATGCTGTTACTGCTTTTCCGGGGACTTGAAGCCCCTTTGCGTGTGACTTGTGGCCTTGCTCTCCTGCTGGAGACTTTCGCCAGGGAAAACCTGGTTTTTCTCTGAGACACGTGGTGGGAAACAGAGCTGATGGGACTTGTGAATGTCCTCCATCCGCCTCCCCAGCGTTAACCTTAGGAGTTACGATTTCCTATCCCTTGCTCAGGAGAGGATTCACCCTAGGATTTCCAAGTGCCGACCTCGTTTTCTCCCTGCCCCGTTTCCCCCAGAGCTCAGGTAGGTCCTGTCTCCTCCAAAAAGCGATGCTGCCCTGTCCTGCCCGCCCGCCGTGCCCACAGTTCCGCGTCCCCCGGGGACACCGCTGCCGGGACTCCCGGGCCCTCCGCCGCCCTCCTCGGAGCGCGTGTGTGCGGTGCGGGCGCGGTGCGTGTGCCCGGCTCTCGGCGAGCCGGGATCGTTCGCTCGATCCCAGCCCGGGCGCCTCTGGGGCAGGGACGGAGGGATGAGGCCGCCGGGCTGGGCTTTCCTCAGCCGCAGCATATCGGCAGAATGCAGTACATGCTGCGCGCCGGGAGCCTCTAGGTGGAATACGGTATCGGGGGCCGGGGGCGCGGCCTCCTCAGCGCCTCTGGCGGGGTGGGGCCTGTCTGGGTGGCATCTCTATGGTTCCGGGTGCGGCCCAGCCGGCAGGGCGAGCGGGCGGGCGCTTCCTGCCCGGCCTCTCTATGGTGGCTTTCCGGGGGGAAGGGCCGCCGCCGGCGCCGCGCGCCTGCGTGTGC
>VYXD01005104.1:438878-478549 GCA_013397195.1 Hylia prasina
CGAGGGGGATGCAGGTCTGCCGGACCGGGTCACGGGCGGCCGTGGCGTGCTCTGCAGGAGCGTCTTACTGCGGGTCGCACGAAGAGCGATTCTGACCCCGACGGGCTTTTTCGTTAGCGAGCAGATACTTTTAGGACAGGATAGAGGCTTTGGACGCGACAGTAAGATGCTAAAGGCCCTTTTACTCCTACGAACTACATGGACTTCAAACTGGAATTTGCTTCCTGTGCCGGGGCATATCACTGTGATACTTATTAAACCGCTCGGAGAATAAAGCGAAAGTTGTTGGTGTTCGAAACTCCTTTCAGATCGTCGTGGAAATGGCAGTGTTATAAAACATTTGCTACTGTTGCCACAGTGTAGATAGAGTTTAGTTATTTAGTTTAAAGTGTGTTGAAAATTTCAAGGACTATGCTTTGTGCTTGAATTGACTTCTGTTAAGTTTCTAGCACAAAACCGAAAGCTGTGGGACATGCAACTTTGTTGCCTAGGATCTCTAGCATTACTCACTCTTTAGCATACTACATAGGAGGTGCTGCTGGACTATAGTAATTTGTAGCACACTGTATATTACCTTTATTATGTTTGAAATGAGGAGTTTTTGGTCTCCCAAACCGACGGGTTATAGTTGTTCAAGTCACTCTGATAGGACAGTAGGTCTCTAAGTGTTTTAAGATGTCAGAATAAGAGTAATCTATTAACTGAAGAATTGAGGTGGGAGAAATTGAGAAATGGGCTCCCTCTGCCAACTCTCAGGAAAGGGGAAGATGGATTCTTAGGATAAGGAGCAGTTGAAGATTAAGTTTGGTGCACCCACTTTGTTTCAGGGATGGACTGAGAGATGTCCTACTATTCCATATTAGTGTTCTTCCCTCCCATGCCTTTTTTCTTTTTCCCTGTGTTATGTGGACTGCAGTATATTTTATGAGAGTAGCTCTGTTGGTTGGAGCGTGGTGCTAATAATGCCAAAGTTGTGAGTTCATTCCCTGTCTGGGCCATTCACTTCAAGAGTTGGACTTGATGATCCTTGTGGGTCCCTTCCAAGTCAGAATATTCTGTGATATTACTTTCCTTTTGCCTCACTACTTGTACACAGTGACCAGTAACATTTGTGTTGTTGCTTTGTGCCCCAAATCAATAACTAATTGGAATTCTGGAGCATTTTCCTCATAGATGCGGTGGTTTAAGCCCAGGTGGCAACCAAGCTTCTTGCTTACCACCCCCTTCAACCCTGGCTCCAGTGAAATGGGGAAGAGAATCAAAACTAAAACTTGTAGGTCGAGGTAAGGAAAAAAAATGATAATTTAAACAAAGTAAAATATAATTATAATAGTAAAATATAATAGTAATATAAAGAAAAACCCAAGTGATGCACAACACAATTGCTCACCAGCCATTGATTGATGCCAGACCCTGTCCCCACACACTGATCAGCCCCTTCTGGGTAACTCCCCCAGTTTATGTTCTGGGCATTAGATTTTATAGTGTGGAATCCTTTTGGCCAGTTTGGGTCACCTGTCCCAGCTATGCTTCCTCCCAGCTTTTTGTGTACTTCCTCACTGGCAGAGCATGAGACACAAAGTCCTTGACTTAGGATAAGCACAACTTAGCAACAAACAAAACATCAATGTGTTATCAACATAGTTCCGGTACTGAATCCAAAACAGAGCTCTGTACCAACTACTGAGAAGAAATTAACTCCATCCCAGATAAAACCAGGACAATAGAAAAGTCTGAACTTGGTGTGTGATAGCAGTTGTCAATATACACTGATATTTGCTGGTTTTAGTAAAGGCCTTGGGTAATAGATGAAAAAGTTTAATTGCTTTTATCCTGACAAAAGCTATAGTGTAGACAGCTCAGTGAAAGAGTGGCTCTCAGCAAATCCCATTTCACAGCACCTGACTGGCCCAGCTGGCTGTGCCTCTGGTGCATTTGGCCTGGTGAGCAATACTGGCTACTTTCAGTTTTGCCTGTGCATCTATAGAAGAGCATTAGTTACAGCTGATTTAATCCTATCAACCAAAATGAGATTGACTAATCAAAACTTCCAGTGATTTTCTTTAAAAACAAATTCAAACTTGTCCTGCTTGATAAATTTGTCTCTTGATACATAAATACTAGAGTGGGTAGTATCCATTGTTATCAAAAGTGGCAATAAAACTTTTATAACTTTTTTCAGTAGTAGTTCTTGTCTTCTGAACCAATATTTCAAAAGCTTAGACTTCTCACTTTTATTTAAAACTTCCCAGATTAATTTAAAGCTGACAGTTGCCAATGTAAGTGGGTTATCCTGTAGTTTGTAAAAAGAGGATGCCAGTAAAGATAACTGAAATGGTATTAAAAATTGTCCTGTGTTTGAATGTTTGTAGCAACTCTACTTCCTTGTGAAGTTCTCAGGGAGAAGGTTGCTTGTATTTTTGAATGTGCACAGACTCAAAAATCATGTTGCTCTCAGAGTTTGAGTTGTACCAAGTGGCTGTGTACCTGAGAGAGAACAGCTCATTTGTGTGTCTGTGTGTAGCTGCTCCCACAATGTTAAAAAAAATAAGGTACTGGATGTGCTAGACAGGTAGCCCAGCAACCTGGAATATCTTGTGAAGGATGTTTTGTACTTGTAGTGCTCTTTGTTGGGTTTACAAACTGTCAAAAATTTGGTATCTCCCATTATGTTTTTCTAGTAGCCATAATTATATGGAAATTTTTCTAAAAGCTGGACATTTCTTGCCAGATACTTAATAAAAGAGAGAAGGCAAGGGGGAAGTCCTACTGCCTTCAGCTTAAACTGCTGTGACTGAGCAGTTTGATCAGACAGATCTGGGTTAGGAGGCTGCTGTTTCCAGCTGTTCCAGCTTGTTCCCAGCTCTTCAGTTATCAGACTGACCTGCTTCATAGTTCTTTGAAATAATCCATGTTAATTGTCTGTCTTCATTCACTGAACCAGAGATAAAACTGATGAGGTGAGGTGGGGGGAAAAAGCAAGCAGCTGTCATTGGATGCATCTTATCCAAACTCTGTGACAGGGAGAGTGGCTGTGCCCTTGAGATTGTCATTAATAATTACTTTAAGATCCTGGGAAAGTTTGCATTGGTGACTAGAGCCTTTTTTTAAGTTTATTTGGTGTGATATATGGCCGTGGGATCTTAAGTTGTTTGTGCCAAATCATTAAGCCTGTCAAATCAATGCTAATAACTTTTAACTGAAAAATAATTGGGTTTGCTCTCCAGCTTGTTTTTCTCCACATGTGAAGTGAGATGAGTAGATCAGTATGTGGAGCAGAGTGCCATGGCAAGGAAAGTTGCATGGGTTATGGTCACTCGTGTTCACTGTGGTACTGTTTTGGTCAGAGCAATAAATGGCTTCTTGGAAGTCATCTGTCACTGCTTTATAGTCCTGCATATAATTCATAATGCACTCATATACAGGCCATGTTCCTGTGGTTTGTGTTCTTACACAGCAGCTTACAAGGGCAATGCTCTGTTCTTGGGTGATTGGATCACCTTTGGGTGGCCCCAGTGGGTCACTATTGGGTGCAGAATGGTTCAGTGAGCAGGAACATTGCATGGACAGTTGAGTTAAAGCCATGATGGTTACCTTGACTGCAGTATGCTCTAAATGTGCTGCTTTGGGGGCAGAGCAGAACAGTAAACTAAAAAGGTCCAGCAGCAGTAAGTAATCCAGGGCTGAGATAAAGACTGTGATTCTGTAGCTCTTCTAAAGATGAGTTCTACCTCATAGTTCTATAGGTGGGTACCAGGCATCTTTTCAGCTTGTGTAGATATTGTACCTTTCTGAACTGTGTATTTGCTAGACAAATTTAGGTATCTGGTAGTTGGTAAAGTTTCTTATTCCTGGATTCAAAGCTTACTGTTGACAACAGTGATATTTGCTTTTTTTGTAGTAGAGTGCCATTTTCCCAAGTACTTGTGTTCCAGTGTTCACCTAAGATTCATCATGAGATTAATTCAGATTAATTCATAACTGCTACTTCTTGTAGGTTTTTGGGAGAAATACGTGTAAGGGGTTATAAGCACGTATGGCTAGTTGGCACATGTTCTTATAGAAACTGTCTTTAGTCTCAAACTTCCTTCATTGCCCAGAGTGATTGTGTTTATTGTCCAGAAATTTTGAAAAATATTCACTTGAGCAGATGATGCAAAGTCAAAGGAAGTCAGTATTTGTAGGCGCCAAGGACTACGAAATCACTGAAGCTCACATCTTTGTCTCCCTCATTGTCAACACAGCCCTGTGGTTCCGTGAGTAGGGACTCCTTCAGAAGCTGCTAATCTTCTTGCCTTTACAAATGTCCTTGGCAGAGACTGTGGAGGGTTGCAGGGAGGTTCCCCGAGTGTTCCTCTCAGCACACAGTAGTGTCTCTAGCTCTGTAGTTTATATTTCGATTTGTTACTGAGTAGCACTTGCAGCTTTTTGCACTGCATAGGCACCTACCTGGATGGGTCTTGTGAAGGTTTAGTACCAGAATCAATGTTTCTCTTAAAGAAAAGCTCTGCATGCATAAATCATCAAGAAACTTCAGGGGATGTACTGTGCACCTATGGAGAAGAAATATGTTTAGTGGACTTTTGATCAAAAATTAATCAAGTGGGAATGAGCTGTCCTAGTTGTGATAGGTCTTCTAAACCTTACATTCATGTAAAGACAAGAGAACAGACTGGGGTCACTTCACAGTGCTTAATTTCTATTCTGGTATTGCCCATGCCTATATCTTGATCAGATCTTACTGGAAAAAAATTGTGTGTTCTATTTTTGATTTTGGTGTTGTTTTTACATTGTGCAGATTAAAACAAACCAAATGAAAAAAAGTACAGATATGCTGTCAATATATTGGAAAGATAATTAGAGAGAAGAGTTAAGGGAATACATAAAAGCTGCCCCCAGAAAGCATGAGGGCCCCCTTCACCCTTCTGTTTTTGGGTGCAGTTATTTTTGCTTTCCGTAAGTAATCTCGTAACTGAAGCGAACAAATGGATACATGTAGTTGCTTTGAATTAAAGCTGACTGGAGAAAGTAAGCAAGCGTACCTGGACCCAAATCTGTGGGCAACTTCAAACAGTACTCTTTTTTCCTGTGTTAGAGACATAAGTAACTTGATAAAAATGGGAAATGTAATTCGTTTTATCATGTTGAGAAGCTCCTCTCCTTCCTTCATATTTGCAAAGAATGACTTATTTTGTTGTGTTGACACGTTGGCCAGTTTCTGGCTTTCAGTGAGTGTTTCACCATAGGTAAGATGCTATGCACCCGTAGAATCAATTTGGTCAGAATGTCTGTTGACTAGCAAATCAAAGTTAAATTTCAGGAGTTCAAGCAGAAGAATGTTATGTTGATTTAATTCTGGGTACGTTTCAGAAGGCCACGTTGCTCCAACTTCTGCCTGCAGCAAGTCTTTCCCCTGCTACACCCTCAAGGAAAAAATTCTGACTGAACAGATGTCAATTTTAAAACCTTAGAGCCATATGTATGGTCTTCATCAACCTATAATGCCTAAAGTATTATTAGCAATTTTTCTATTCTCCTTGGTGGATAGTGTAATGGACAGTGTTATCTTCTACACTGGTACCTGTATTTGCACTGGGAGTGTTGTAATCCTAATATGAGTTTTTCATGAAGTAAGCTGTCATTAAACTAATGCTGTGGGTTTTTTGTGGGGGGGATGTGTGGGGTTTTTCAAGCCAAATAGCTTAAATTGCTGTTTTTGTGTGCAGCAAGCTGTTGGAATCATAGCTTGTTTTGCTAAGAAGTGTTCTACTGAGGCATTTAAACTTAAGCTGAAAGCAGCTTCTCTCTTCCTCTGCCCCTTCATTTTGCAGAAGGCTTTTCATTCCTTGGTCTCTTCTGCTTATTTGGGGTCACAGTTTCTTACAGAGTATATTGAGAGTAGTGTGACAAAGTGAATGGGACCTCTCTTCTGAACAGGTTATGACTAAAAGAAGACTGTTTTACATGGGAAATAACAACCAAAGGAGATCACTTAAATCACAGCTGGCCTCTGAGAAAATGATAGTTTTATGCTTTTGCTTTCTCTGTTCAATTTAGGTTATTTTGTCCTGATGGCTTAAGAAAAAAAAATGGCGTTTAAGAGGTTTTGGTCACATTTCATTTACATGGATGCAAAAATTGTTACTCTTGTCTTCAATTTCTTGGAACTACTGAGATGTTTATGATCTAAAGTCTGTACTTTTTTTATCATAATTGGTCTTGTTTATTGTTCAGATGGGAAAGGGACTAAGTCTGTGGAACTGGGTGGTTGGCATTGCTTTAAACTTCGCAGCCTCTGTGTGTGAATCTGAGTTTTTATTATTGCTTTCCAAGGAATTGAGGTATGGTTTCTGCTTCATCTCTCTAGTACTGCAGCCTGTTACTCAGGTTCAGTCAAACCTCTCAGAGTCTGAGAGAGTTCCAGCATAAAAATCCAGCAGATTTTTGAATGAAGTCTGAACACAAGGAGAGCCTGCAAAAGACTGATAATTTGGCTCTGTGTTTTCAGAAACCAGTCAGCTGTGCAAGCCACCTGCAGGGCATTTGCTTCTGGCTCGATACTGGGATAACAGTCTGAAGAAGAGCATGAATGTTGTGTGGGTGAACTTATGACTTCAATTAGTAGAAAACTAGTTTTCATGGTCATGGATGAGTTTATTCTTTCGGAACTTCTGAGAATCAAACACTCAGACTGATGTTCTTCTAAATTCCTGTCCTGCTTTCTTATGGCCTGACTGAAAAGAATAGCTGTAGCCTAGAGGAATACTTTCCTACAATTTTTCTCCCTACTCCAAGGTACTCCTTTCTTAAGATAGTCTGTTCAGTTTCCATTGTTATATTGGGAAGTTCTATTTAATGTGCTCTTGGGTAAATGAAAGTGTTTTTTGGTCATGTAGCATAATAGAAGCTTCCTTGTTGGCTGCCCTTGCCTGTGCCATTCGTTGGTCTAAACTTCCTGAAGGCCAGCTATAGGAATAGGTAATCTAAGCTTGGCTGTGGTCAGGCCTCAGACCTTGCAAAGTTCTGTCCTGTCTGTATTGCTTCAGTTGCCTAATGCATTCATGAACCTAGGATCTTGTCTGGCTTCTGCTGGGCAGTAATGAAGCACTTTGTATGCCAGATGCCAGAATGCTTTAAAACTCAAACAACCCACTTGCTATCAAAGGTATTTTTGTTGTTGGCATCTGTCTGCCTTAGGTGGCTGAGGGAGCTGGGGTGGTTTAGTCTGGACAACAGGAGGCTAAAGGGAGACCTTGTCACTCTCTAAAAATACCTGAGAGTAGGTTGTAGTGACATGGGTGTCAGTTTCTTTTTCCAGATGTCAAGGGATAGGATGAGAGGAAACAGCCTCAAGCTGTGGCAAGGGAGGTTTAGGTTGGTTATTAGGAAAAGCATCATCACTGAAAGGCTAGTCAAGCATTGGAACAGGCTGCCCAGGGAAGTAGTTGAGCCACCATCCCTGGAAATGTTTAAAAGTCATGTAGGTATGACACTTGGGAACATGGTTTAGTGGTGATCCTAACAGTACTAAGGTTAATGGTTGGACTCAATTATCTTAGAGGTCTTTTCCAACCTAAATTATTCTATTAGTCTAGCTTTTTCTTGTAAACTGTGTTTTGCAGATTGTTTGCTGTTCCTCGAATTCTGTAAGTGGCAGAGTGGTAGACTGGGAAACTTCTTCCTCATTTTAAAAAGTTATCAGGCAAAACTAAATTAAATCAGTCCCCTGCCTTCTCATATCAGCTACTAGATCAAAAATTAATTCTTGTGTTTCATAGTATTTTTGCAATTGATCACTGAAGGAATGACACAAAACATTGTGAATTGCTAGTTGCAGCTGAAACCCAATGTGCTGGGTGACTGAAAAAGTACTACAGCAGTACCTTGCTTGCAGTGCCACATTGTGCAGTCAGGTAGTTGACAGGCACTCTGTCAGGCACCAAAAAGGAAAAATATTAACTGAGGCTTAACCAGGCTGGTCAGAGTTGCAATCACCCCTGGGACAGTCTTCAAAATAAAACTCTGCCCTGTGTTTGAACTTAAAGAGTTCTCAGATTTGTAGGCCATGTCAAAGGCTGGAAATCTTTATCACCTTTGTCTTGAAAGCATACATTGTATAGAAACGTTTGAACTATAGGTGTAGTCTGCCCTGATAAAGCTGGTGAATTTTGCCCTGACTGAGTCACTTCTAGAGCAATTTCAGGTGGTTTGGTTAATTAAGTTGTACTTTGTGAGATATCTTGGTGAGCTGATTGAAGAATTTGCTATTGTGAGGAAGCAAAGGAAAAGTTTCGACCCTGCTTCTGGTATTTATATGATCCTCTGTGAGCTGCTGTATCTCATTAAGAGAGTGAAAAAATGTTGATGGTTTTCTGTGGGACTGGTGAATTGGATTGACTTACAAGCTATAGAGAATCTTGGAATTGATGCTGCAGAAGGGATTGTAGGACATTACTTGTGCAAGGAGGAGAAATGGGCTTCCCCATTATGTGGGTTTGTGGGAGGAAAGGGTCTTGTTCCTCTAGGACTGTTTTGCTTGGAGTATGTTGCTCATTAACTGGCTTGCTGGAGTATATTCCTGGCCATACAAAAAATACCACAAAATACAGATATACAGAATATCTGTAGTCAGCTGGTAAAAGTTCTCCACTTCTTGCAGCTGTGGTCTAAGACTTTGTTTTAAATACTGTGGGTGACATTTGATAATTATTAGAGAAGATTGACCATAGTGTTTGGTATAGTATCAAAATAGCTTTATAACTGCCTGATCAAATATGAAGATGATAGAACAGTCTGGCATAAAGCTCTGTTTTGCTACTTCCTTCTGAAAAGTAAAGGCTGGTTCTCTTTATTTGTATTAAACCATTCTGAAATTTAACCCCATCAGTTACCTTGCTTATGTGTCTGCTTGTTTATGTATGTTTTTGAATGCTTGAACTACTTGTAAAGCTGACCTGTGCAACAGCTCTTTGTTAGAAGTATAACGTAATGTGGTAAAATGCTGTTTATCAGTGAGTGTTCTGTACAAAGTGCTCTGTAATACTGCTAAACACTTTCAATTCTTAAAACTTCCCAAGTGTTTGTGTACTGTAGTAAAACTGTTCTGCCAGCAGAATTTGTAAAGCCACTTTGGAACTGGTATCCACTAGGAGCTTGATAAGAGAGTTGATCTAATTTAGTCTCATCAGTGCAGTCCCATGATAGTTCTTTCAATCTTTCTGTCCTCTTCAAGGCACCAGAAGCCACCTCCTTCCCAACCTCTCAAATCCTTAGCAGCTAATCCTTGACTGTTCATTAAATTTCAGGTATACCTAATTGTAGCCACGGCTTTAGTTGACCGCTAATATATATGGAGACATCATGCTTATTTAAAAAAATACTACAAGCTTGGTCTTGCTGAAGATGGTTGTTGTTTTGTTGTTCTGGGTAGGATTTTTATTTTTATTTTTTTGGTTGTTGTTGTTGTTATTTTTTTTTTTGTGCTGGGCTGGGGAGGGGAGAGAGGCCAAAAGCTTGCTTGTATAGCACTTAAGACTGCTGGTTTAGACTATTACAAACATTGAAGTTCCTTTGGAGAGGGTAGTTTGGCATATGCTTTGGGTTGTCTTGGTGCAGAGTGAAAGAGGAGATCTTTACATCCAGAAGGTGCTAAAAGTAGAAACCTCCTGTAACAAATCTGTGGTTGGGTTGTATCTAGCTGCTGCTTGTAGCAAAATGGTGGAAAATGTAAACTGTAAAATTGGTTGGATCGCATCTCTTCCAATATAGGGCAAAACTTTGAAACTTGTGCTGAGAGTAATCATAAATGTGTTGGATCAAAATGGGCTGACACTTGAAGCTATTGAAATTAAAAATGTAGAATGCCAGTTGGTGTGCAGGCTTTGTAAGTGGCTAAGCAAAAAGGTTTTATTTCCTTTCAGTGATTCATTATTTATGTTTAGAGTTGAGTTACCTTTGTTTCTGCGTGTAAATTATTGAAAAGTCTTGTTTAAAGCAGAGGGGCTAATTCTGCTTAATAAAGCAAAGGTTTTTTGTCTGGTGTTATTTCCAAATTATTGCACGAGACCTTAACAGAATGGCCAAGACTTGAGTATGGAGAAGAATTCTGCTGTGTTCTTAAGCAGCTTTTGTGTTTTATGCCCAGTAAAGAGATGCCAATATGAATATGATAGTTCCTGTTATGTACTTGGCTATAGTCATGACAGAATATGGAATTGCAGGCTTGTAGAGGTCTTCAGAATTTGTTCTAAGAGTATGGTTTTAATTAAACCTACTCATTTTAGTGTTTTCTGTCTGTAAAAACGTATTTACAACAATTCCTGGAACATGCTGCTTCTAGCTCCTTACTGATTGAGCTCTCTGGATAAAGGTTGTTGGGTAAATAAGTAATTTCCTTATCAGCTTGTCTTTCAGCTAATTCAAATTTCAACAACTTTCAAACATACACCTATTTTGTATGCCTATGAAGCTTACTGAAAATTAGCATGGGGTGGAGCAAGAGCAGATTGCATGTTCAAGCAGAACTCCATACTTTGTGTAGATGCAAAATCAGTTGTTTTGTAATACAAATGCATTTTTAAATGAATTTTATTACTTCATTCCTTTTACATGTTAAGGGGTTTTATTTGATTCAGTAGATTTTTAATGTTATTGCAGAGAAATTTAACTTCAGGGCTTTTAACTGCATTTTTGTAACTGTATTAAAAACACAGAGAAAATGTACTGGGTTTTTTTTGTCCAGTTTAGTGCTCATTTGTAGCATTACTTCTATGCTGGATTTCCCTTCTAAGGCTTTGTGATTCTGTGAGGAAAAGCTATATATGATAGAGTGAGGATGTTCTTGATGGGATGCTGATTCCTTCCTGTTCGTGTGTTGCTTCCCAGGATTTAAAATGATGCAGTTGTCTTATGCAGTGTTTACTAACAGGTACTAGATGCTTAATCAAAAAGAAAATCTAATCAGCCCTCACTTCCTCTGTCAGTTCTCGTTGCTTTCAAATCTTGTTTTCTCAGCATAACAACGTCCCTTTTATCAAAGCTCTTGAAAGATGGATGCAATGAGAAGAAATGATTGATGATGGAAAATGTCAGTAAGCCAGATAGTTATGTGTAAAGTAAAAGTCAGAAAAATATTTTGACAGTTAGCTTTTTTATCTAAAAAAAGTAATTTTTACTATGCTAGTATAATTTGAGGTCTCTTTTTGGAGCTATTTTATTTGTAAATTAATGAGTAAACATTTTGAGCAAGCTCAAAGTTATCTTCTAAGGATGAGAAATCAGAGAGTAGTAGTTTACCTTTCAGCATTGAGTTATAATCACAGCATTAATTTATTTGTAAAATAATCCTAAATTCTGAATATCTTATTTGGAAAGAAAATGTTTCTTTGGTGCCACACTGTATATTTGCCAAGGATACCCACAGTTTATGATTTGGATGGGGGAAGCCAAAATCCCAAAGTAAATAAAAAAAATTCACTGACATGTCAAGTTCCTGTCTTCTTCTGAGACTTAATTCTAATTGCATTTGGACTACACTAATTAATCTTAAATAGCAACAAAAAAGTAATTTTATAAGCAAAAGCAGAGTGGAAACAAGCAGTTTCATTAGTAGAACATAGTGTCACCTGTAGAAATGGTTAACATTTTTGAATTGCTGTACCCCCAGTATGGTGAAACTTGCACAGACTATCCTGGGCACAGGCACAACATAGTTGAAGCAACACTGTTAAAAATAAGGGGAAAACCCACCAGCCATAGCTGTCATTACAGCTGTTGGAGTTGTGTGATTACACCCCATAGGTTTTTGTTTAGCATAATCCAAACCATGTTAGCAATAGATGTCTTGGCTTGTGCCAATAACTTCTCATTCTGTGGCACTTCATTTAGCTTTTGAGCTCTGCAAGGCACCTACTGAAACATTTTGGTGTGTCATTTGAGAGTGTTGGTATGTGTTATATAAAAGAAGCAGGGAAAAAAAAACCCCCAAGCTTGCAGCTTTCCCCCGGGCTTTTGTAAACCAGACCTTAAATCAATGAACTAATTTAATACTTCTATCCCTTGGGTCCTTGCAACAGAAAGAATTGTTCAGTTCTGAAGTGTAGGCTCCTTTTTAAGGAATTTTGAGCTTTTCAAATGGATTTTGAGATTCTGTACGAAATGCTATTGACTTTTCAGCCATTTCAATAGTTGACTCTTTCTCGGACCAGTGAGACTCATGAATATTCTAAGCAACAACAAATACATCAAATCTAGTACAGTTCCTGCAGTTCAGTGAATGCAACTTGTAAGCATTCACAGATGCTGTTCCTTAACAAGGCTTTTGTAAGGTTTTACTGCTGTCAAGAATACATCAGATGTGATACTGTTAGCTGCCAAAACAGTGTATTAAAAAGTGTCCTTCCATCTTCATCTTATTTGTAATCTCATTAATTTCTTTTAGATTAGAATTCTGATGTGAAGTTTATTCTGACGTGATAGGAAGTTTTACCAGCTTTTTGCCTTCACAAGAAACAGACTTCATTGAATATGTGCTCAATGAAAGTAAAACTTCTTTCTTTCCAGACTGCATTCTGGAAGGTTTGTTTTAATGTTTTATTTGTTTAAAACAATGAAACATTAAATCTTGTACAAGCCATGAGCATGTCTAAATCTTTTGTATAGAAATATTAATTTAAAACTTCTATATGTTTACACATTTTCTTCCTTTAAAAAATCTACCAGCTTCCTGGTTAGTAATGAACTGACTTTGATACAACGACAGGTTGCCATCAAAGTTAAATGCATCTTTCAGCTGCTACATATGCTAGAAGCAGTGGAGTTCCACTGCCAGGTGATCCTGGTGGTATTCCCTAGTATGTGCAGAGACTGTATGGTTATTGCTACCCATGAAGTCAAGAAAGGTACTCCAGAATGTACCTTCCTGCATTCCTGCTTTTGGGGGAAAAAGTCTTCTCTAATCACATTCAAATACAGCTGTTGCAGATTTAAGGGCAAGGCTGTGGGGTAGTGCAGAGTCTGGGGTAGGACATATTGTCTTTAAAAAACTTCTGTCTTATTTTGTTGATGAGTCTTTGAATGCTCCTCCTTCCCTCCTGAAGACAGTGTAAAGAAAGCACTGTGAGAAGTGTCCTTATGAATGAGCCTTTGTTATTTATGTAAGCACGCTTTTTTTTTTGTCTTGCTGAGTGGATCTGTTCATTTCACTAATGGTGCGCTGTCCTAGGGTTGACTGAGGATGGTATTTTTTAAAGACATGTGTACCATGGCTAGTCTTTTTCACTGTTCCTCCTTCCCAGCTATAAATCAGAAACCGCTGTCTTGTAGCTTCTGAGTACTTACTTTGCTTCCTCAGGGATGGACTAAGATATGACAAATTTGTCTGATGGGGACGGTTGTGGGATGAGTGGATCACAACCAGTGCTTGCTAGAACAATTTGTATTAATTAAACTATTATTAATAGCAATGACTCAATTGCATTAATGGCAAAGAACTATCCAACCCATGCAATAAGTAATTCCCAAACATGCATTCCCAGTAATTGGGTTGGAGCAGTATCTGGGAGACCTCCACACAAGTGTACTGGGGCACCAACAGATTCTATCTGGGCATTGCAAAAAAATCTCTCATAGTGTTCTCTTTCATCAGGTGTGTGTGTGTAATCCTGTACTCCCTGCCTGCCTCTAGCAACTGCTGTTTTCTTGAACACAGTATTTTAAATTTTTTTGACAAGCTGTTGATGGTAGTGTGTGGCAGTGCCTCAAATGGAGTGAAGAGTCTTGGTGTTCTAGGTTTCCAGATTTTTCCTGGATTCTACAGGACCACCAGTCTTGAGCTTATCAGTTTTTGGGAGGCTTGCATGCTCTATCAGCACCTACTTCTCCATTTTTCCAGCTTGCTGTCTGCTGCTGGCTAGATCCTCAACTACACACAAGTTCACAGTCTGTAGGGTTCATTCACGCAAACTTGCACTGAAGGGATTTTTGACAGGCATTTGTTTGTTTCCCAAATAACCAAAAACACTCTGGGAGCTAAAAGATAGCTTGTGTTTGAGGACCATACAATGTCCTACAAACACTAACAGTTCCTAATTGTAAAACTGTGCTGCCTGGCCAGAAACCCTGACAGCACTGGAATTTAAGAGCCCTGAGCATTTTTCAGAGAGATTGTGGTTGTTGAAGCATGCTCCTTTTATCTGGGCAAAACTAAGTGACAGTTTGCTGTGCACAAACATGACTGCTTCCAATTTGAAAAGGAAATGTATTTTAAAATACAGCAAATACTTGAAGTGAGGAATAAATCTGGGGATCTCTTTCCAGAAGAAGAGTGTGAAGTTAGCTAGTTAACGCTGTACAAAAAGCATCTCCCACCAAAAGTACTCCCATATTCTGTTCTCTGAGGTCAGCTGGTAAGCTTCCTGAGAAATAACCTTACAGGCTACTGAGCTTTTAATCCCTTTATGTTATGAGTTTCTGGGAAGTAACTTTCCAGTATTCAGAATAAATACACTTCTTTCATTTTTAAAGCACTTGTATATAACACCCTCTGTGGGAGCTTGTGATTGGAGTCATGTAGTTGAGTAGCTGAGTATCTGACAAGTGGTCACTAACACGGTCTTGTCATGGTTGCCTTTCTAAAAGTAAGAGCAATGCAATTGTCTGCCTCTTTGAGTGCAATTGCTCTAGGCACTGGTAAAAGTTATCTGCTAAACTGAAGCAGTGTGGTTATTGCCTGGTTTTCTAGTCCATGCTATGAAAGTTGAAAGTGTGAAGATTGGTAGAAGTAATAATTCCCCCCCCCCTTTTTTTTTAATCTCTTAAGTTACAGGGTGTTTTTCAGCTGTTGTCATTTCAGTCTCCAAATAAGTCAGGAAGAAACACTTAAAGCAAACCCCAAACAAATGTTTGAGAGTCTGCTGCATTCTGTTTATATTTAAGAAAGTGCCTGCTATTACTGAAAAAAAGCTGTGACATTGCATAAAGTAGTTTAAAGTTGAGTGTTAAGTACAAATATTAGCATCAAAGCACCTGTAAAGAAAGATGCTCCACTTCAAATTAATTATTTGAAAGTAGAATGCACTATGCACTTGCTGAGCAGTAAATCTCTACAGTTAACTCAAGTGGTAAACTGGTGGAGAAATTGAAGAAATGTAAGTAGGCACAATATACTTTGTTTATGTGCTTATAATAAAACAAAAACCTTCCTCTCTTTTCAGAAACTTTTTCACTAAAAAGACAAAGGAACTCAAACCTGCTGTCCAAAGCGCTCCTGGTTGGAAGTTGTTTGGAAAAGTCCCACCCAGGGAAAACCTTCCAAAAGATTCCAAAATTATTCAGCAGGTGAGTAAACATGACACAACTCTAGGTAGGAAAACTGTAAAAATAACACACAGCTACTGCATTTCTCTGCTATTACATCCACATTGGTGTTATGTGACCACAGGGTGCTCTGAGAGCACTCTTCTGGGGCTTTAAGTAATAGTTACTAAGGAATTTGAGTTTTATGATTATCTTGTACATTCTTCAGTCCACCTCAGTACTTATAAAAAGTACTTACAAGAAGGTGGTATACGTTCAAAAAGCATTTAAGCTGTTTTTGTCAAGACTTTAGAACTTGCATTAATTTCCCATAAAATTTTGTCTTATTTAACATGGTATGCTGCAATCTGACTCATTTTTCCATTGTCATCCTTGCCTGGAAGACTTCCTATGTAGGTAACTTGTGACAAATTGCTTAGAATTCTGAAACATGTCATCTTCTTTAAATGAAAGTTTTAATCTCACTCAGGATACTTTGTTGCAAAATAATACTGTAAATTAAACTTGGTTTTGAGCTACTGGAATTCTTCATAAAGATACCTTTGATTTCCTTCCTCTGTCACAAAGTTGCACTTCCATATAATTGTTCCTGTGGAATCTGTCTTTGATAAAATAATACTAAAATGTCAGTCTTCAAAGGTGAGCAATTGGTAATGTATCATTAACATAATATTAGCATGCAAACCTGAAGCTGAAAGACTTGTTGATGTAAGAAATATGAATGTCCCCTGTGTTGGTTAAAACAGTAACTTGAATCTCTTGAGGGCTGCTTTCTCTGTCTCCTTTCTTAAATTCCAAATAAGCTGACGTGTTTGGCAGATGCAAATGGCTGTGAATGAGGCAGTGTTCAGTTATCTCCTAGAAAGAGCTTTGTGGCAAAGAGGCCTTTCGGGAGCAACCAAAGTGAAAAATGAGAGGATCTTTTTGAAGGAATTTAATGCAATGGGACTTGTGACACAATAAAATGTTGCAAAAAAAAAAAAAATTTATGATATTACAAGAAAGATAACTCTTGTGGGTTGAAACTCTGTGACCTTTAAAGGTCCCTCCCAACCCAGGTTATTCTATGGTTTATACTGTGAAGTAAACTGAATGCTTTTTCTACGTTTTCAAATACAATTTTCTTATTTGAGTGGTTTTCCTCTTTGAGTGGGAGAGAGCAAGCATTCTTGGTTTGCTTGCAAGTGCATGCTGTTGGCTTTGTGCTGTGAAAACACTGTGGTAAAATCCAGATGTCTCTTCCATCCTGAGAAATGGAGAACCTGCACAATGTTACCTGTCATCTGCTTACTGTTTTCTAGTAATGAAGATGTTTGTTTCTGGAGACCATGTTATAATAGAATGATTTGGGCTGGAAGGGAGTCCTACTCTCCCTGCTGTGGGCAGAACCTTCCAATAGACCAGGTTGCTTAAAGCCATGTCCAACCTGACTTTAAACACTTTTAGGGATGGGGCATCCACAGCTTTCCGGGGCAACCTGTTGATGATCTGAAGAAATGTCCCTACTTTCTTATTCTGTTGTCCCTCGGTGATTGTGTTCATTTTAAACTGTTGTCTTCCCATTTTTTAGCTCCTCCAAAGTGTCAGAAAAGCAAATGTCTTACAACAATATTAACCATGATTGAGTTGCTCCTAGTCATGTGGTTTGTGCTGTAATGTTTTCCAGATTAGAGTCACTGCTGGATTTACATAATCTCGAGTAAAGTACCAGTAATAGCTAATAGTTTTAGCTTTCTATTTGGCTACAGCCTGCATGGTCTTTAGATAAAGCCTCATGAGCCTCATAAGAGATACAGTTACCAAAAGGGGAACCATCTTGACAGTATGCTCTGCACACGGTTGGAGCTACATACCTGAGGAAATTCGATCTCAAATTGAGAAATGACCCTAATGTCCCCAAAAGTACCATATGTCAAACGTCTTGCATGTGTTTAAGATTTACTATATAGCTCCTTGTGCATATGCCTTTGGAGAAAAGCCAGTGGTTTCTTTTCTCTAAAAATGTTCAAATTTGCTAAGCTGGTGATGGGTTAGAATGAATATAGGCACACTTGGTATTGGACATCAGCAGGAAATAGCATCTTCATTTCAAATGGCTGACTGTAGTCTCTAGACTAATTCCTTACTGGGCTGGAGATGTGAGTGAAAGGAATATAATGCTCTCAAGAAGTTGACAGAAATATGATTAAAGCTTAATGTGTTTTGTTCACATGCAGTTCTGTGAACCTGTCAGGTTACTTCATAACCTACATGGAACGTCTCTCCAAACTTGCACTTTGACTTTCTAAATTGGAGTGGAGGGATCAAATATGACTGAAACAGAAACTGTGCATTTTTCCCCAATTTTTTTAACTCTTTGTGGTCAGAACCATGGTTACTTCTTGTTAGCCAGCTCTTGTAAATGAACCTTAGGTGTAAGACTACAAGAAGGTAGGAAAGCTGCCTGTGAGGGAGTTTATGGTAGTTTATTATTAGCTACAAATCTTGCCATTCCTGAACATTATTTTTCGTGGTTGGACATGGTCCTTTCACTTTAGTGATGTCAGTGGCCAGCTTTGGGAGGGTGCAAATAAGTTTCCTTGATTAAGGAAACTCAGTAATGAGTCAGCATCCTGCATGTAAAAGATGAGATCTTAAGAAGCCCTGTTGCAAGAAAAATTAACTCACAACAGGAAAAACTTTGCAATTAATAGGAGGAGGAAGTCTTTTGGATAAGGATAATACTTACATCAAAGTTTTATGGCGATATCATGAAGCATGAAGTACTTTCCTATTAGTAAAACTGAGAGAAATTGTATCATTGTCGATTTATAGCCAAAAGATTGATAGGGCTTATGTGCTCCTTTTCCATCCTGGCAGAAGGGAGCCTCCTTTGTTCTTTTTGTTATGGTAAGGATGATGTAGTAAATTGCTGATTACATTTAAATGAATGTTTGTGGCTCCCAGTCACTGTCTATCAACTAGACACTGCTATGTGTGCCTCTCCAGAGAATCCAGGTAGTGCTTGTAATATCTTGAATAACCTCCAAGAAAATCTGGAAACTTAACTGGGGATAGCGTTTCAGACATTTTTCAGATGACTATGCCAGCCAGCTGTGCCTTCAGAGACCGTCCAACGAATATTATTGTAAATAATTTCTTTGCAAGCCTCTTAGCCCGTGCTGAGGATGATGAACGTGTTTGTGGCACAGCAGCCTGCGGGGTTTGCCTGCGCAGTCCCTGCAGCTGCGCCGCCTCGGGCGAGATGCGCTCGCTCAAACTGGGTCAGAGGTTGAAAGTTCTTGGCAGCTGCATCTCCCCACTCGCAGCTGCTGGCACGCTCATCTCTCCTTGGATTTAGAGCTGCCCAAGCAGGATGTGATTGAGGCCAAATCTTTTGCTGGACATCTCCTTCCTCTGGGCTTCTTTCCTTCACTGTTTTTTTGAAAAGGGGAAACAACTCCCTAGGACTGCAAATGTCAAATGCATTTGATGGTTTTAGGAAATGTGTCTTTTTTCGTGAACTGTAGATAATAAAACTAGCTATTATAAGAAGCATGTTGTCATTAATGATCAGTTTGGTAAATTCTTTTCAGTCTGTGCAGAAATCTGCTTTAAATTAGACTGCTGAAATACTTTAATGCAGAAGCATTTGAAGCAGAAACAGACTTGTGGGCTGATATATAACATTTTGGAATGTATTGACTAAAGTCCAAGTTCTGTTTAAAAATGCAAGCTCAATTTCAGTTTTTGTGCTTACAGTTAAAGAGCTTTTAACCTATGATAATTTTTTTCTGAATATCAAGTCATTAAGTTTAGCTCATTTTATTAAAGAAGGTTTGCATACTTTTTATTAATGTTTAGTGTTTAAAGCAGTATGGTGGATTTTGTTCTAATATACCTGAATTAAAGTAAACTCAAAATATGCAATTACACATTGCAAAATAAAAAAAAAGTGAAACACATACCAAATTTGCTTTATCAGCAGTTTTAATAATGCTTCTCTCAGTGGCAGCTTTAAATGAAGTGGAAAAAAGAGCTTCTTTTCTACTTAAACCTGCCACACCATTAAAAGCTTGCAGTGATTTTAGAAATGACTGCTTATTCAGAAGTGAAGCCATCTTTTCCAATAGCTTGTGAACAAAATGGAAGGTTTTAATCTTAGACAGTCCATTAAATACTAGCTTTGACTGGGTCACTGTTGTACATCTAATCTCTGAAAAATTGTTGAGGTGGCTCTGAAATCTTTACAAAAAAGAAATACTTGAGGGCTAAAAAAAACTTAAGTGTCTTCACTTGAATATTTTTCCAATGTTGTTATCTCCAGTCTAAGATCTAATGGAGAAATTGCAGCCATTGATTCGGCAGAATTCCTGTGGTCTCCCAGGGACAAGGGTTTTCAGAGGCTTCTCTTCAGAGGAACAGATGTGTTTTGAATCAGTTTTCATGTGACTCAAACCTTTTGGCTTGCAATATTAACTCTTCCCTCCAGTCTCGGTTGTTAGAGTTTTAAAAGTGTACAAAACTCTTAATGCTTATAAAATGTGTATGTGTGTTTGTAAACAAATCCAAGGACTATCTCAGAAGCTGTTGAATGCTTTTTTACAGGAGTGATTCTTAAGCAGATTGTTATTTAGAGGTCATGTTGGCTCACCTTGCACTGGAGAAAAAAGAAAGGCAAGGCTTTTGCCTGTTTGCCAGATACAGGGCAGAAATACATTGGTAACAACGGCCTTGAAACAAGGACAGATAATAAATGGGGCTGTGGGGTCTTATAAGGAACCTGTAACACCTGAATAACCATTTGTCCTACCAGAAGCACTGAGATGTTTTTCTTTGTAGATGCTGTAGCAGTTCAGATTCTCAAGAAATGTCCCACATCATTCAATTATCGTATGTGCAATCAGTAAAATATCTCTTCTACAAGTAAACCATAGACATTTCCCCAGTGTTTTAGATTTCTTTAGTGATCTTGTCAGTAAAAGGGTAGTGCAACTGCTAGGACCTCAGAGTGACAGATGCTTTCTTTTGTTTTGCCATAAAATACAGTCCAGTTCCTATTTCCAGGATGTCCCAAGCTGCTTTGACAAGGGAAACTTATTAAGGAGAGCTTTTTATGTCAGTGCTGTGTTGGTGGCACAAATGCATCTTCAGGGCAGCACCCTACAGGGGGGATGGGATTGGCCTTTTGAAAATAACATGGAAGTATTGAATCTGCTGATGTGAATTCTTCTGATTGCTGTTGTTTTTAAAAACAAACTCTTTAAGGACAACTACAAAGAGTATTGAAGCAACTGTTCTCTTCCTAAGGCTTGAAAAAGAATGTGTAGGCATAGGTATGTATTTTCATTTCTGTTCCTGAAGGTGCTAGATTTGGAGGAAATAAATAATATAAATTGAGGTAATAAAAATATAGAACTTATTTTACTTTGATTTGGTGGGACATTTATTTTTGTTTCTAGTCTTCTGGATTCTCTCTTTGTTGGATCCCTCTCCTTCTGTTGGGCCTTTGAATTTCTTTAGTAAAGTATGATACATAGGATTTTTTTTTTTCTCTCAAAGAACTGAGCATTTGCAGGTTAAGTAGACATGCTGCTGAGCTTGAGGTGCTGAGAAAGCAGAATCATCATCTAGGCAGGCTGTATCGAATTCCAAAAGGGTAGGTTCAGGTGGTAAATCTGCTCTCTTTCATGGACATTTATTGAAAGTGTGAGATTGTGGGGAGTTTTGTTGTTTTGTTTTAATATAAATCTTATCCTCCCAAGGCTGGCATGGTACTTCAGTACTGAAAAGGAAAAATAGTATGGCAAGAGAGAAGAAAACCTTTGGAATAGTTTCTGTTATTCTGGACACTGCAGAGATGTTCTGTTGAATTAATGATAAAAATCTTATTTTCCTTCTTCTAGGCATTGTAAGTCAAGGCTTAAAAGCAGTGGGCTTTGCCACCTCCTCTGCACCCCATCCTTTAGCTTGGCTTATCTTTCCATTATAAAACCAGCTTTGACTTTTGCTTGGAAATGTGCAGAGCCATGGTTGTACAGGGTCTCCTCTAGCTGGGCTTGCTTTTATACCTGGTTGCCTTGCTGCTGGAATGGTGCTTAGAATCTTATTTATGATAGAAGTGACTGTTACTCAAAGCATTAAAAATACATTTCTGTTCTCGCCAGCAGGGCTCAGGTATAGCCCATTTTTGAGCTTTCTGTTTAGAAATACTAATGATAACATGGCAGGGAACAATGTTTTGTTTTTCCTTTCTAACAGCATGTACCTTCCAAGGCTGTGGTCAAGGCAGTCTAATGTCTGTGAGTGGTGTGTCCTAGGGAGACACAGGGTGTACCAGGGACTGCCTTTGTCATGCACTTGAGAAGCAGCATGGAAAAAATCTCCCTTTGGGCAAAGGGGCTGTTTACTGAAAATATAAAACATCAATTAAACCAGAAAAACAATGCAGTCAATGTCTGTATAGATCTTGCACCAATGGGAAGTCTTTGTATATGTGTCTATTTGAAAGGAGGAACAGACACATCCATGTTTTTTCAAACATATAAGATAAATACTCTACATGTGAATTTAAATTTTGGCTTGCATGTTGGTATTTTGTAATAATCTTTTCCTTCATTTATTCACTAAGGCTCTGCTTCTGTTTTTCTTATTAGGATGACAGTTCTGGCAGTCTTGCGTCAATATCTGCTCTCAGTCTGTTAAACACAGGGGTATGAAATTTAATATACACTTTTTTTTAGTTGTATTTGATGCCGTGCATGGGACTGTGTAGCACTCATTGAAATAGTACAAACATCACATTTTCACAGCAGCATGAATATTGTGTGGCACTAACCATCAACTCATTAAAAACCATTAGTAAAATAAAATTTCACACGTGAATCTCACTAACTTGAAGTGATAGAGTATTATTGTTTATTGTTTATATTGCATGTTCTTGAATAGCAGGAAATAAGTAATCATAGATCTTGACAGTAATTTACTTTCTATGTTTGCTGTGCCTCATTGCTTAATGGTAAAAGTTGTTGAAAGGCTTAACTTGTAATATTTTTGAACACCTTATTAAATTTGAAAATTGATATACTAGTCTTCTTTCCGCCACTGAGCCACACAAGCTATAAACGGTTGCACTTCAGATGCTTTTAATCACTGTGTCCAGTGTGAAATTGGAAACCTAGAAAAGCATAACTATTGAACTTTTTGTTACATTTTACATTATCTATTTGCCTTGACTGGCATCCTTCTGGAACTGGGCATACCTGTTACTTTGTAAACTTTTTACGTAAGTCTGCACTCTGTTAAACATGAATAGTACAGATTGGCGTTTTAGTTCTGCGGAGCTGTGAAACAGAGCAGCCATGTAACTGCTGGTTGATTATGATGCCTGTAGTTCACGTTACATGGCCAGGCAGCTCTCATCGTGTCTTTATTGGGCCCAGGGCCTGTAGTTTCTTGTAAACAAAAGAAGATGAAACTTGATGCACCTTATTAAGTATCCAATTGAGGAAAAATACAGCAAACAAAGAATTGAAGGTGGGTGGCATTAACTTTGGAAGATTGACCTAGAAACTCTTAAGTGTCTGTTTGGTTGTCCTTTTGTACGGTGTGAAGATTAGTATTTTCTTCTCCATCAATGCATCTGTTCTTTCTATTTCACCTGCAAATTAGGCAAGAATGTACTGTTCTGCCTGTCCTGACAGCATCTGGAATTCTTATTTCTGGGAAAATGTCTAGTCTATGACTCACAGAATTTTTCAGTGACATCTACTCTTGCTTTAAACACTTATTTGCTTATAATCACCTTGTAGCCAGTGCTAGCTCAGCAATTTTAACATTTTACCTGGAGGCAACATGCATGCTGATGTAGGATTATTCATTAGCAGAAGTTCTTCTTACATGGATGCACTCCTAGGTGATTCTATTAGTGCTTCTATTCTTGGGTGATCAACCCTGATTCAAATGAAGGCATATAGTCTTTCTGATGATATATCTAGTTAGCTGTACAAAATCATGACAATAATCATATAGATGTTTCATAGACTCATCTGCTCCAGTCAAATGTGTGTAGAAGGGAGAGAGGTTTAAAACCATTTGTGCAATATATGGCAATCCTCATACTGTTTCCTCAGCAGAAGTCACAGTTGATTGAATAAAATCTGTTTTAGTATCAGACTTAGCATTAAAGAGGAGAAAACATGTTAGAAGAAACTGTCATACTCAAGATGTTTAATTGGAGTATTAGTATGCCTTGACATCTACTTAAAATAGAGGCAATCCTTAAGATAGGGGAAGTTAATTCAGTGTTGCATTCTTTAGTTGCATAAATTCTCTACACATTAGATGCCTTTCTCTTCCAGCATACCTACAACATAATTGGATGTGTGGTATTTTGTCTGTATGATTGTGAGAACTTCCATAGTCCTTGTAACCAAAGGCTTTTATCACTCATTCCCAGGTGTTCAGCTTTTGTTGTTGGATCATAAATAGATCAAACTTAATTCCAGATTCATGTTGGATTTTATGGTTGGTATTTATTCCTTTACAGCTGTGTAGTTTGGGCTCTGTAGATGCAAGTTTGACTTCTAACACTGAATCCCTGTGTTCACACTTAGCGAAGTACTTTATATCCCCACAAGTACTTCAGGTCTAGTAATGCTTTTGGAATGCTGCAATGCAGCTGGTTTTCCTTTCTGTAAGGCTGTTGGCTTAAGTATTGGAAGAAGAGGCCATGAGCAGTTACTTACATGTTACAGAGAGCAATCCAGTACTGTTTAGAGGCGTCAAAAATTCCTCTCAATGGTCTGACTGTCCTTTATGGTACTACAGCAGAAGAATGAATGAACTTCAGACTTGCATGTTTTCCATGGAGATAACAAAAAGGTGCAAGCACCAGGGCATTTTTTGGCTTTCTTTGCTGTGGTGATAGGGGCTGGGGTGGTTTGGGTTTCTGGGTTTTGGGTGGGTTTTTTTTGTTGTTTTGTTTTAAGAAGATACTATTTGAGATCTCTTTATCTTCTTAAACAATGCCATTTATAAGCAAAAGATGTTTTCCCAGCACCAGTTACCTGTCTGTAGGTTAATAGGCTTATCTGTATCTCTGCAGGAATAAGTACCAGAAAGGCAAGTCCCTCCACATATCAAAGCACTCTTAAGCATATTGTCACAGTGTTTTTCAGGAAAAACATGCTTTTAGCTTCTTACCAGGTTAATCATTGGCAGTGGATAACAGGATGCAGTTCTGGGCTTAGTAAGAAGATAACTGTTTTTACTTTTTATTAAAGCTGAAATTTGTTTTACTTTAGTTTAGAATTATGAAGTGTTCTGGAATTTCAATAAATGTCTGATATGCTGCAATAAAGATTTTTTAAAATAACCTTCTCTAAGCTTGTGAAACCTTACATGTGACACTTCCAAACTAATTTTTTTACATATACAGGTTTTGCATAGTCTTGAATCTTAACTGTTCTATCTTCTATCTTCTGACACATGCCCTGCATGTTAAGCATTTGACAAGACATTTGACTTTAAATTGTATTTTTACCTTGTTATGGGAGACTATTAGCTCACATCTTTCAAAGTGAAATTTTATGTTGGCTCAAGCTTTTTAGATTCTGTATCAAATGCACAGTTAAGGATATTGGATTCTTTACATCTAGCCATACAAAGTACTCCAGAAAAAATGGGTATTTTGTCTGCATAAGTTCTCTGCACATCTGATGGTTGTGGGATCTATCTTCAAACAAGTTTCCTAGAGCACAGGCTTCTTGAGGAAAAGCATCTTCCTTTGGAAGATTCCAATATTTTGGAATGTATTTCAGTTTGGGGAATGTGCAGCCATGACAGTTTGAGCCTGAGGCTGTTTTGGTCACTGTTTTAACTCTTTCTAATAACACTTACAGTTTTCCTTCTCTGCCCATGTGATCTTTTTTTTACAAAGCCCAACTGTTCATGATGTGTACTTACTTTCAGAAACACAGTTGGATGATGACTTCTGCCTTTTGTGAACAGCTCTGTTGAAGAATGTTTCATTTTTGTGTTTTTCTTTCTCTGTTGCCTTGGAAATAGTGTATCAGTTCTTAGCACCTGTGATAGCCAGAAGCATTAGCATTGTTTGTGTCTATTGCTTGTATTAAAAAGGTAAGAGCGGCTTTGTTTCTCAAATACGTCTTGCAGTGGTTTTGAAAATCTTTTTTCCTTTTTTTTTAAAGCTTGCATACAAGTTAGATATGTAGAGATATTGAAAAGGTTGCTGATGTTTGAGCTTCCTCATCTCTGACCCCTAAATGAACTTGATTTGGTGACTTGTTCCAAAGGAGAATATGGCAGTAAATCAGAACTTTGACCAAGAATAGGAGGGATGGCATTGCTACTGAACTGCAGCCTGGATGCTGATCTCTGGGTGTTTTAAGAGGATACATTCCTAATTTACAAATTACATCCTAATTTACAAAAGTACTGGCATGTCCTGAGGTGTACAGCATGACAGAAGTACTGTTGCTGTTTCTATTTTTAAGTGGAATGAAAGAATTTTAGGCTTGAGAATATGTGTGTATTCATTCATAGGGTGAGTATTGATTTTTTTGTTTGTTTTTTCTTGTGCTTGTGTAAATTACAACAGAACTCTACCAATCCTGTGTCCAGTTGTTCAAGATACTTGTTTCAATTTGCTTCAATGTTTCATTTCAAATTTCAACTTGCTTCAATGTTTCATTGCTGAATGGTGTTGATGCATATTATTCTGTTAACTTGGCAGTAGATTTTTATTGACAGAGTTGAAAAAGAAGGGGATGTGAGATCTGAGGTTTTCATCTGGCTCTATTTAGGTTTTTTCCTAAGGATTGTGTCACATTTCTGTTTTGTTGAGTTACTGTTGCGGTGAAAAGATTACAATTCTTTCTTTCTCAGAATTTTGTGTGCATTGAAGGCAGTTAAATATTTCTTTCTAAGTAGATTGCATGTTTTAACCTCGGAGGAAGGAAATTATATGGAACAGACTTGTAACAATAAATACTGGCATATTGTCACTGAGTATAGTGTACATGGTTCTGGTTAATGTGGGTGTGATGGTGTTGTTAAAGGCCTCAGGAGTGAGAGGTGTACTGAATCTCAAGGGAGGCTGGAATCAAGTGGAAGAAATGGAAAGAGACACATGTTCTTGATTAGTGCTCTTTGTTGTTAGTGGTGTTTTTTTTATTGTCAACTTCACATATGAAACATAGTTCTGCACTAGCTAGGATGGGTAGATTATGCAGATTTCTTTACTACCTGGTCCTGGGATGCTCAGTTGAAATATTGAACTAGAGTAGATCAAAGATTAAGTTGATACAAGAAACTTTCTCATTCATCTTTACTTAGCAGTCTTGGAAAGCTGCACGGTTGCTATCAGCAATTTCAATGTGTAGTGTTTGCTGCTTGCTGTCTTATTAAGTAATGTTAAAATATTTAATATTAAACTATTTATGCATTAAGTAATACGCTTATTAATTTGGAGCGAGGCTGAAAGTTGAAATTTAATTTGTATCAATGTTGTTTAGGAATATGAAGCACGGACAGGAAGAATGTATAAACCTCCACCCCCATCAGCAAGACGTAAAAATATTGAGTTTGAGCCGCTTTCAACTACTGCTTTGATTCTGGAGGATCGACCAGCGTAAGTATGATTCTGCTGTGCACCTGAAGGACTGAACTTTAGATGCATTTCTGATGAGCTAAAATTCACAAGTCTTATGTGAAAGAATTGTTGGATTCTTCTGTCCCACGTAATAACCTAACAAATACTTCCAGAAGAGCCTTTCACTGTATCACAATCTATGTGAGGAATTCTTTCTCACTGTAATGGAACCACCAGTCTGACTCTACTGTATCTCTGCCCATGCTCTGGGCATCCTCAAAGTCTTCAGGAATTTTCTTGATGGATTTTTTTCACTGCTTTCTCAATGTGCACTTCCTTCTCCCTTTTGCTCCCTTGTCCTATTTTGGAAACTTAAAAACATATTAGGTAGGTAATACCTAAAAGTGCAGCTGAAGGCAAGGAAACAGCAGATGAAGATGTAACAAAACCCATATTAAGTACAAAAAAGAACAGTAATGAAAAATGGGTAATAAATTGGTCAGTATTTTCAGCTATACATTCTTCAGCAAACTGAAGGAAAGAGAAAGGACTGGCTAAGAACAAGAGCTTGAGGAAAACAAATGGAGCAATGCTTTCAAATTGTACCACGAAGAAGCTTGTGATGGCACTGTTAAATGTTTGCTCTAATCACTTCCAATTAGGAAATTGAAAATATAGCATATTAGTATTTCTTTGGATATTCTCTCTAGGAATATATTGGCTCATTCCATGCGAAGAGAGAAATATCCTGAATGGAATGATCAGTTACTATGAGTATTTGTTTTCATAAGTACATTATTTCTTTTACTGTATGGTGTAGAGTAAGATAGACAATAACTGGATTGCTGATGGGTTTTTTTTATTTTCATAGTATTACAGTTCACAAACTAGGATAATTATGCTTTTACAAATGACACTTGCTTCAAATTGGAGTGCCATCCCAAGTGTGTTGTGTTGCCACACTCTAACCTTTGAAAATATAATCTGCTCTCACTTTCATTGAAAATATTAATAAGGGATTTTGTCTGCATGTATGAGAGGAGACAGAAGACTTTTTTAATATTAAAATGACAAAACTGTTTTCTATTTGTTTTGGACCAGAGTAGACTAGATATTAGGTAAGAGGCTGAGACCAAACACTGTATTTTAATTTGCTTTGAATTGAGTCTCCTTGGTCAAGAGGAAGTGTGTTTGGCAATTAGGGGATCATTATGCAGCCAAAAAACAAACCCACTTTTATCTGGTGAACTTTTAGACTGCACCAAGGTTTCTTAGCTTTAGCTCTGACATCAGTGGTGATCCATCCCTTTTTCCTTTGGAAAACTTATCTTCTTTTGTGAGAGTATTAAAGGGTTAACTACAATGAATAAAAACCTTTACCTTTTATGGAAAACACATCATCATAGATTTAATATGAACAAATGATTGAAATACATGTGGGCAGAAATGCATTGGAATAAATAACTGTATGGTATATGAGCATTTCCCTTTTGTCACTCACTTGAGCATAATTCCAGGTGTTCAACAAATTTAATAATCTTACTTTGGGGGAAACTCTAGGAGAACTAAAAAACAGGAGCAGCAAACATCTAGTAGTTCTCTACAGCTGTGGCAGTATGGCAACCTCAAAGCTCACCTTAGAGAGAAACCAAATTTAATCCTGTTCTGAAATGGTCCAGAATGTCATTTGTGTGTATTGAATTCAGGAACAACTTGTTTTCAGAAATCTTCCTGCCAAATCAGTGGAGGAGGCTTTACGTCATCGACAAGAGTACGACGAGATGGTGGCAGAAGCAAAAAAACGAGGTATGTCAGCTGCCAGCAACCACTGTTATTCTTCTCAATTCTGCTGCCAAAGTAAAGTAAATCCTGGCTTGTAGGCAAGTGGGTACATTAAAGAACATCTTGTTTAATATCTGGATTATTCTCTGGTGCATAGGGGCGCACAGTTTAAAGCAGAACCGAGTGATCAAATTGTTATTCTGCTACAATGAATGTAGCTAGGTTCAGAATGCCACTTAGCCTTTCATTTACTTTTTAAGGAAACACTTAATTTTCTAAAGATACTTGTGTCATGTGGTCAATTAGATACTTTCTAGGTACTTGGACTCTTTTTCAAGCTGTGTTGCAGTTACTGCTAAGAGCCAAAGTATAATAAAGCTGACTGCTTAAAGATCTGGTTTCTTAAGAATTTCAGTGTGAAGAGAGATGAAAACTTTGGAGTTATTTTCCAATCAGCTGTACCTGTGTGAACCTTCTTACTCCCACTAGACATGATTAATTTAAAAAACAGATCTGTAGCATCTGGTACTGTGTCAATTTATGAATAGTTGTTGAAAGGACTTTTGTAGTCTTGTGCCTAGTATTCAGGGAAGAAGCTATTTTAAGAATCTGTGCTGCATGTTTTACTTGGACTGTTGTCAGAGATACAAGCTTCTGAACTGATTGATCCTCTGTGGATGTGTGGCAGCTTACTTTAAAAGATGCAATAAGAAATCCAAGGCATTTGACAATGCATTTCACTCTGCTCTTGTGGTGTGTATCTTGTAAGTTGTGATCTGTGTTATTTAGTAACAGCATCTTTGGAGGTTCAGCCATGTGTGGTGTTTTCATGTGTGTGCCCTGGTTTATTAATTGTTGCTACACACTCAAAGCTTCAGTAAAAACTTGATGAAGCTGATCAGCCATATCTGTTTACCAGGGAGGGCATGTTTACTCTCTTAATGTGTCCAGTGCATGCTTAAATAGAAAATGTCTTGCAATTTCACAGTGGTTCTAAGTGATGTCAGGAGAGCACTGCTCTGTCCTTCTTTTAGCCTTTTTAATAAGAGGAATCCAAAAATGATCTTTTTTTAACAGAAGGCAGGACATTGTTCTCTCTTCAGCATTGTGACTTTGTCTTAGGTCTTTAGGTCCTGTTTCCAGAAAAGAAAATACAGAATCATTTTAGGTGGAAGCTTCAGTAAAATTTGAATAGTTTTAAAATGGATGTAGAACTGCACTTTTAGATAATAAATCTATCCATAAATATTGCTGATTAGTCTAATGATAAAACAAGGCTCAGATAGAATATGGTGTGAAAATCATGAGAGGAAAAACAGCACTGATGATGTGCTTGCTCATTAGTTATCCTGTGTACTGCAGAAGAGAATTATCTGAGTTTTCCAGCCTGTTTTTTGCTTGTCTAAATCACTGTATTTGAACAACTTAGCTTAAATTAAAAAAATGTCCAGAGAAATACATCTACAATCAACAGAAATAGTACATGCAACTGTAATTTACCCTCCATCTTTTAGACATCTACATACTTGGGTAGTAGCTGAATAATTTACCTAATGATTTGTATACACTAATACAGAATTATTAACATGTTATGCCTAACAGAAATTAAAGAAGCACATAAAAGGAAAAAAATAATGAGAGAGCGTTTCAAGCAAGAAGAGAATATCGCTAGTGCTATGGTGATTTGGGTCAATGAAATACTACCTAACTGGGAAGGCATGTAAGTAAAGTTCTGCTGTGTAAGTGAGGCAAGCATGGCTTGTTTGTCCTCTGGAAACTGAGGACCCACATACCTTATTTTCCTTTTCTGTGTTGTCAACAAGTCAGTTTTTGTTGCCATGATATAGTGTGAGGTCATTACAGAGCAACATGAAATGTGCTTTTTGGGAGCTGAATGTTTTGGGGTTTTTAATGGGGGCTGTAGCATCAACAGAGATCTTTGAATATTGATTTGGTAAACATTATTTTGATTGTAAATTGCCTAGTGATTTTAGAAAACAAGATGTGCAATATGTGCCTTTTCTTTTCCTTCTCCCTGCTTCCATATATTAGGCGTGCTACCCGGAGAGTTCGAGAGCTGTGGTGGCAGGGATTACCCCCAAGTGTACGTGGGAAGGTTTGGAGTCTAGCTGTGGGAAATGAATTAAACATCACTCCTGGTATGCTCCTAATAGATCACATATTGGTTATTTTCAAAGAAAAATGTAAACTTTTGTTTAAAAAAAAATCAGGGTATATTTCTTCTGAAGAAATGTATTTTGCAAGGTTAGGAGCGATAGCATTTTACAATTAGTCATCATAGCCCCATAAATTATGGAAACAAGGTTCAAAACCTGCTTACAAAAACATTAAGTATTTTAGGAATTAAGGTAGTGCTCCCCCCCAAAAATAATTTTTATGTTTAAAATCTAGAATTTGTAGCTTTGCTTTCTTAAGGGGGTGAAAAGGGGAATTGCTTTATCTTATAACTAATGATTGATGAATTGTAAGCATTCTATTAACAAAAGCACAAATCTGAATTATGTAAGGCATGATTTCCCTGTCATAATTTGCATGTTCACCACAGCAGAAAGCACAGTACAGTGCACACTATAAAACTGTGTTTAGTGGTAACCATCTAATAGATTCTCCTCCTACCCCCAGTGATGAAACCATGTAACCAAAGCCTAGAATGCTTTGCATGCTTTTGTCTTGGATGGGTGCTTTTCTTACTACTTCCATTTTGGTTATTGGTTTTGTTTTGCTTTCTTGCAGAACTTTATGAAATCTTCTTGTCGAGAGCTAAGGAACGATGGAAAAGCTTCAGTGAGACAAGTTCTGAGAATGACACAGAAGGTGAGATCTCCTCCTGAGTGCTCAACAACCTCCTATTCACTTTTACAAACCCAGGAAGTTTCACAAGTTCCTCTGCAATTTCAGCATTAACAATACTTGTTAAAAGTTCTCAAATTCATTCCCTACTTGAATGTTTGCTGTCTTATAACAAGTCAGCGAGCGAGGGGCAGTACTTACTGTATCAATAAAAGATTAAAATATTGCATGTGCTACTTCCAAATGAATGTTTCCTCTGAAATATCAAGACTTTACTCTCATGAAAATATTAGATGAAATATAAAAAGAAGAAATGGAAACTAGATAACAATACATGCTCTTACTTAGCTCTTCTTAGTTGGTCTCCCTTCCGTGATTTTGGGAAAGAAAAATAGAATATCCTCACATTTCAGATCCCACTTTATTTCCTTGCCTGCCCAGATGGCCTTTCCTCCCACATCTATTAAGTGGGGATGGTAGCACGCTTTTGTAGAATGCAGTTTTTCCCCTGGCATATTGCTGTCTCCTGTGGATGTTCTTTCTGTTAAAAATAGTATCAGTGATGTTTTTAATGCTGGATGTATCCTTTTTGTAAAGGTTAACTCTTTGTGCTATTGATTGGTATTTTTTAAAATGCTTCCCTGTGAATGGTGTCTTTCCCATTACTTTAGCTGTTTACACTTGCCATAGCCAGTCGTGAACTAATTGCCTGTTTTGACCGTAAATTATTCAGGTCTTCCTTAGGGATAGCCCTGTGACTCATCTGAAGGTTGTCTTGAGACAAACAATTTATAAAAAATTCTGTGTGTACATGACTGTAAATATGCTTATCCTTGGAAAACATGGATATTTGTAATGTCCCTTGCTCTGTGGAGTGGTGGTTTGCTTGTTCTTTTGTTGTGGGGGTGTGGGCTGTGTGTGAGGGAAAGCTTAGGTAATCTGGTTTTTTTGAGAGGTAATAGTTCTGGATGGGAATGAAGGAAGAAAGAGCTGTTTTAATTGTGCCAGATGTCCTGGGAAATGTAGTAATAAGGTAAAACTTAAGAGTGCTAGAATTTTCATCTCTGAAAAGCAAGCAAGCTAACAGTGCTTATTACTAACCCTTGACAGCAAAGTCTGGAAGACCACCTGTCATAGTTTTAGGAAGACTGGAATGAAATGCTGCTTTCCAAGCTTCAGCAGAGCAGGTTCTGTTCAGCCTGTTCATCAAATTATCATCTTCTGCTTTCCAGTTGGAAATCTTCTCTGATTTAAGCCCTCTGAAAGAGCCTTTTCCCCAAGTGCTACCTGTCTTTTTTCCCACCTTATCAGTAGTATTTTTATTATGTCCTTGCGGAGAGGATTGGACAGAGATAATTCAAGGTCTAGCAGAATTTCTTCTGGAGGTTCTTGGGTGAATACTGCCTTCCTTGTTTTTATGTGCCTACAGGAGTTTTGTTCAGAAGTTTGTAGAATTTATCAGCTTTAATAAGTGTTGGTTTTGCTTGCAGATGCAGGTGCATCTGTTGCTGATCGTGAGGCCAGTCTGGAGCTAATTAAGTTGGATATATCACGCACGTTTCCATCCCTGTATATTTTCCAGAAGGTGAGATGCTTTTAACTTTAGTTAGAATAGCTTTAAAATTCTGAATGGTTAAACAAGAAACATAACTGGCCAACTACAGAACAGTTTTTAGAAGCTGCTTGGCCTTATTAAACGTTTTTAAATAAGAATAAGGTAGACACACTTACTATTAGGGTTTTTTTCTTGAAAAATTGCATGAGATTCCTATTAAGGATTATGAAACTACAGGCAGAAATGAGAATATTCTCATTGCCACAGAAATCTTGATGCATTCTGGTACACCTTTTCAGGTTTTATGATTTTTATATAGCTATAATATGCACATACATGTATATAAAATAACATGCAATATCATAATACAGTAACTTGTGCTTCTAAGAATTAAAATATCCATTGTATCTGAGAAGGAAAGACCAATCTTGGATCTGTACTGGATATCCTCATTTTCTATTATGTACTGATTTCTGCTGAATTATTTCATAGGATTATTGTTATTTTCTTTTAATATCTCAAAAGCACTTGTGGTAATGCTTGGAGTAAAAAATTGTATTATTCTAGATATGAATAAAGCAAAAATTCACTGGCTCACTTGCATCTTAAAATATCAGCTTGTTCCTTTCCTGTATTTTTTTGAAAATAAATACTTTTTTCTTCTTCTACCCTCTCCTCTGATTAGGGTGGTCCTTATCATGATCTCCTGCATAGTGTTTTAGGAGCATATACATGTTACAGACCAGATGTGGGATATGTAAGTATTTGCTGTAAAGTGTTTAGCTCATGGCAAATAAGCTAAAGATGTCATGTATTAAAGTATATTAAATAAATAGGTGTTCTAAACTTTATGCTACTAGCATTTTAAAAAAATAATTAAACTTGGGCAGTTATTTCATAGCAGTCACAATGATACTAGTTCTTAGAGACAATTAAATAGCTGAAAATGCACTGAATGTCAGTGTTGAGTATCTGGATTGCATGGAAAATTTTAAATGGGTGTGTTCACAAAACATTATAGTTCTGATAGAGTATCCACAGGGAAAAAACCCATAAGATGTTAGTGGATTTCCAGTTAGAACCTCACTTGTTCAGTCTTACTGTTGCTCCCCCTGTTGCCATTTCCATTGTGGTACTCCCTGCCTCAGTACTGCACATTCTAAAATCCAGAAACTCCTTCTCAGTGTCGTGCTGACACAGAATAATCACTTCCTCTGAGTTCAGTGAAGATAAGACAGTTTTCAGCAAACATTACTGTGTTTAAAAGCAAGGAAAAAAAACCCATTTAAAAAAACTGTCGAAAACCCCTGAACAAACCAACTAAACATCTCTCTGAGTGGTGTTAGCTTATCATTTAAACTAAGAACATTTAAGCATTTAATTAATGAACATAATGAAGAGAAGGGATTTTTTTTCTTCTTTTTTCCTGGGGGTATCTAGGAACATCTTTCACAAGGTCCAATACTTTGAGGCTCAAAAACACTTGAAAAGTTTTAAGTCTCATCCATGCAACAAAGCATTATTTAGCACAGGGTGTGTCTTCCTCTCTAAATCAGATATGCTTGGGACTCTGCATAAATAACTAGTCAGTTTTTCAAGTTCAAATGTTTTTAGGCCTGAATTCTGTCATCTGTGACCTCATTTTTGGAGACTCTCCCATATTTTTTAAGTGAGATTACAAACTCTGCAGATCCTGAGACGGCTTGTTCCCAGGGTGGAGTTTCAAAAGGCAAATAAGTAATTTTTCATGGATAAGTCTTCTCTTTCCATTAGAAATACAGCTAGTCTTGATATTTCTCATTGTATTTTTTAATGTTAATATGGCAGTTAATGTAATGTAATCTTATTTCCACACCTATTTATCCTCCAGAAATGGAAAGCTGATTGACTGTTTCTGATGCATATCAATACTCTTTTCTCTAGTTGGTTAAAACGCTGAGTGCATGGGGGTTTTTTTAAATGGGAACAGGCAGCATGAATGTTTAGAGACAGTGGAATAAAGATGATTGCAATTGAAATTGGTAAAATTATTGTTCGCATAATGAGTATTCAGATTATCACTTAACTACAAGAATCATGCTCTTCACTTTTATTGCAGGCTAAAGTGTTTTTGGGAGAGTAATGGTGGAAAAATGTAAACTTGCATTGCAGCTAACCACCTAGAAGTAATTTTATATATGTGAAAAAATACAGTTTGGCAAGTGGAAAGACATGTATTGACTGTTCTGAAACAGAGTTTTGTCTCAGTTCCAAGGTATCTGTCTGGGTCTAAACTGTCCCATATGTGAAGTTTTTCTCCATGACTGCTTTTCCCATAGTTTAACAATGAACTTGAGACCAAGTTTTGTTTCTCGTGAGTTCTGCGTTCACCCTGTGTGGTTTTAACTTGTATTCCAAGTCCTGAGGACTTGTGATCATGAGACCTCCCAGAGCGTCTGAACTGCTGAAATCAAATTGATTGCATGCATAAAAATGATTTATCCACATTGTTTCTATTCATCTGGAAATGTTATGGTACTTGATAAATTGCAAACTGTAAATATTTCCATTTCCAAAGATGTAAGATGTACTGAACCTACTCACCTATATTTGCCCGATGCTTTTCCCACTTGAAGGTGCAAGGGATGTCCTTCATTGCTGCTGTGCTCATTCTCAATCTGGAAGAGGCAGATGCTTTCATTGCCTTTGCTAACCTTCTAAACAAGCCATGCCAGCTGGCCTTTTTCCGTGTGGATCACAGCATGGTATGCACAGAGTTTTCTGGTTTTGGACCGTAACGTTCTTTTGACTTGAAGCATAGTTGTTTTATTGATGACTTCCTTTTGTCCTGTTGAATAATGGAGAACTATAACCTGTGATTACAAAACTGAGAGTACCAGGTACTAATCCATAAAACTCATTTTCATGTTTTGATTTCTCTTCTAGAAACATGTAATCATTTTACTTGTCCTAAGGAGTCACATGGTGCTGTGTTGACATCCTCAGTTCTTGGTGGGGTTTGTGTTGGTTTACAACCAAACGTTCTTGTGATGACTGCTTATGATGTGCTTTACTATCCCTACAGATGCTGAAATACTTTGCAGCCTTTGAAGTATTTTTTGAAGAAAATCTTCCTAAATTATTTCTTCATTTCAAATCATACAGTCTTACTCCAGACATATATTTGATAGACTGGTGAGTTCATAGAACACAGAAAACCTAATCTTAGAACTGTTGGAACACTTTCTCTTTTGCTACAGGTCTTTCAGCACTGGAAATAAAGCACAAAAACAGGCATTCAGTAGGTCTTGTGAAATAATGATAAACTGTTTTGTGTAACTGTAGTTCCTCTGGCAGACTTAAAGCTTTATTAAAGGGGATGTATTCAGTTAAAAAGTGAGACAAACAGGAGTTCTGTGTGTTCATTTTCTTGTTGCTGCAGTTGTGTGACATAAGTAGGGGAGAGGAGGCTACTACACTGTAGTAGTATGGTGTACTGTGATTGTAAGTGAATTGATGAAGAGAGCATAGCCAGCTACTGAAGGATGTATGACTATAGGAATAGAGACTTTAAATCAGAGGGAGGATAAAATTTAGGACCTGCTTTGAAAAGGGATGAACTTGAAAATACAGTGAACAATTTGAAGTAACAAATGTTCTAGAGCAAGCTCTGTGTGTGTCTGTAATGGAAAGAAGTAGTGCAGGCAGCCTTGAAGTGTAGTAGTGCTGTCAAATCCAAGTATGTGTTTCTGTGCATAAGGACGAGCTTCATCTAGTTATTATATTTTTGTGATTTTAATGTGAACAAAGTTGAAACTGTATCACAGAAATGTAGCTATTGATTTATCATTAGTATGTTAGTGGGATGCAACCCTCTGTTGAGTTGTGCCTTCAGATTTAGTTTAGGAAACAAATAATGAACAGAGCTGTTAAACTATGGCTTAAATGGGAAAGGTTAAGTTACACAGTTGTGAACTTTGTTGCTTAAGTTCGTATGTGTGTATTATACTCTTTTTGAGTATGAAGAGATTTGTCACTTCTTTAGCCAAAGCTTTCTAAAGGAGATGGCATTCAAATGGGAGGATTTCTTGTGGCATGAGAAGAGACGAGTTTCAGAGTACTAGTTCTGACTTCAAGAGCTGGAGACTTGTGGATCATTGAAATAGGGGGAAAAAATAAGAGTGTATAAAATAACTTGTCATCTGCTTACTCTGAACTAAAGTAACTGAGATTTAAAGGAAGTTGTCTTTTCATTTTTCTGAAACTATATATATTATATATATTATAATATATAATATAACTCTTCCTGTTTGTTTTTGACTCATTTGTAGGATTTTTACACTCTACAGCAAATCATTACCACTTGATCTGGCCTGTCGTGTCTGGGATGTTTTCTGTAGAGATGGAGAAGAATTTTTGTTCAGGACAGGATTAGGAATCCTTCGGTTATATGAAGATATTCTCCTACAGATGGACTTTATTCATATAGCACAGTTTCTAACAAAACTTCCAGAAGATATTACATCAGAAAAGCTTTTTAGCTGTATTGCAGCTATTCAGATGCAGAATAGTAACAAAAAATGGGCCCAGGTGAGTTTCTTGGAGATATATGTCAAATCAGACACGTCAGCACTTGAATATATGGGGCACTTCTCCTCATGATTATTTAAGCTGCTTGTCTGACTCCTGAGTGATGGACACTTCCTTTCTAGTGTCTCATTCTAGAAAGTAATCTCCATGCTAATATTGTGGTGGTTAATATTGATATTATTATAACACTGGAAGTCTTCATATTCATTAAATAATTTATTTTCCAGGTGTTTGCCTCATTAATGAAGGACAACAAAGAAGGGGACAAGAACCATAGCCCAGCACCGAAAAGCTGATGTTGAGGTCTATTGGAAACATGGAAAACCACTTGATGACAAAGAAGTTTTCACATCATTTCTATGTGGAAAAAACACTATAGAAGACGTGAAAATTATTTGGAAAAAACCCACAGCTCTCAGTGGAGTAATGAACTGATGAAATCTTCACCCTTTTGCCAGTATTAGTTTTTGCCGTGGAAAGATCTGATTTCACACAGAATACTAAAACCTATGAAACTGAGAAGTGGGGAGTTCATATTTAATACTTTAGAAGAATCAGCTCAATGCAATAAACATTTGTAATAACTTCTGTTGGTACTTAAACAAATTTTTGAGGCATAACTGTTTTTACAAATACCACAAAGGCACTTTTTGGAGGGGATGAGGGAAATGCTAAATCTTAAGGCCCCAAAACTGCTATCCAAACCAAATGCTTTGGTACAAATATTACCTCCAAAATTAACAATTTGCAAGTATTGAGGACCAAATAAGGTGGTTTGGTATGTTTATGTGCAAGGTAGTTAAGATTTGGGAAGGGGTATTGTCTTATTTACTTGTTTGGTTTGTTTTTTTTTTTTTTAAGTTGCAGCTTCATTCTTCAGTCTGGGCAAATGTAATTAACTCAGGAACTGTAGATGTATTGTGCCCAAACTTAAAGCAAAAGTAATCTGAATTTTAAACAGTGGTAAGAAGAGGGCTGCTATTTTCACTGTACAGCTTTCAAAGCAAGTGGTGTTTAAGCATTCGTTTTGGTGTATTGATTGTGGAGTAAATGGAGTGGGTATTCTGTGAAAGGGTTTTGCCACCAGAAGGTTTATATTGTTGAGCCATTTCCAACTAAAAAAATATTTGTATGTAATGGTGAACACTAGAAAATGACAAGGCTATCTAAAGGCTTTTGTGTTTTCAAGGAAGCAGCCACTTTTAACACTTGGAAATAATGCAGACACAGAATTGTTTTTGAAACTATCTTTTTATTAGTGTGCAATACTGAAATCCAAAAAGCATCTGGTTTAGTGACACTTAGTTCTTTAACATCTTTTAACTGTGAGACATAAGGTTGTACTGTATGTGTCACCACAAATATTTTCAAACATTTCCTGTTCTTGAAGATGCTGTACAACAACCTGTGGTTGTAGGGGACAGAAATTTAAAATGGATAGCACTGCAGGTGAGGAACACTTGCACTCTCTTGATCCATTTTTAGCTAATATTTAATGTATATAAATTCCTTACATGTGGGTTTTTGTAACTGGTCCCTCTGGAAATCAAGTAAAAATTACCATTATGTATTTTTAAGTGCGGGAGGCTTCCAGTTGTCTGGTGTTTTAAAAGCAGAGTCTGCATAATCGGGGTAAAGATTTAGTGTGGTGTAACTTGCGTTGCTATCTGGTTTAAAAACTACATATATGCTACTCATTACATTACAATTTGAAATGTAAATGTCAGATTTTTCTTAACTTATGTATTCACTACTTTAATTGGATCCAATTTGTCTTATATTTTTGTGTTATCTTGTACAGTTTTCTTACTTTTCAACTATAAATCTGTATATAACTGTAAATAGAAGGATCAAGCCTTCCTTCAAGACCACTAGTAACAATTGCAGTGTAAATAAAACTTACAGCAGATGCGGGCCGTGCGGCTTTTCCGTTCCTCCGGGCGGGCCGGGCCGGGCCGGGCGGCGCTCGCTCGCCGAGGGCGCTCTCGGCCTCCGCCGCCAGGGGCCGCTGTGGCCGCGCCGCGCGGGGAGCGCTTCCGCCGCCGG